>CAVLJG010003588.1:177668-201500 GCA_963669975.1 Acanthoscelides obtectus
TCCTCTTACATATCAACGACCTCCTTTCCTGCACGATGACAGGACAGGAGGCCGACAAGGATTTCAACATGCGTAACGTTTGCATGTCTTTTTTTCTACAGCCTGTCTGGAGGAGGAACCTTAATAATTATCGTCCGATAGTTTCATGGTGTGTATAGAGATGACTGAAAAACAATGTTATCAAGTTTTTTTTGGCAAAAAATGTATATTTTGTGCATTTTTTCTTCAGTCGTAACTAAATATAAAACAAGCTCTAAAATTGTATGCGAATATTCCACTTTTATGAAAGAATAAAGCGGGTAATTACATGTTTTCTTATCTTTTTTCTCTCTCTCACTCTTTAAAAAATCTTCTATTTTCTTGTAAACTTAATTTGCTGTGAAATGAGATTCCAAGAGAATCAAAGTTTTTTCATTCTTCCATGAAAGTAGAATATACGCATAGAATTTCAAAGCTGTACTAATGGAAGAAAAAATACACAATGAAATGCACAAAAATGCATTTCTTTGCAAAAAAATATAATATTGTTTTTTAATCACCTCTATATACACCTTGGAATAATAAGACGAAACCGATTCTTCATACTGTTCCAAACAGGCAGTCGAAAAAAAGGCAGTCTTTCTAAATTTTACAATTCTTCAACAATTAATTGAAGACGTGGATATGCCCTAACAGTGCTGTACTGTATTTCCTCCCTTTCCAGTCAAACTCCAATGCTATTCTTATCAACATTCCCGATCACGTACGGTCGAGTGTCGCTGATCCTTAGACTAATAAGACCAGGTTCATGGTCGCGACAGTTGGTGATAGTGGAATTTCCTGTTCCCATTATCAATGAGTGCGTTCAGCCAACGTAAAGCGATCCAGCAGTACAGCGCTTTTATGCTAAATAGCATTACCTCATGGGACAGCTTTGTCACTTTGAGAACAGTTTCCACTTGGCCGTCAGATTTGATAAATTGTTGATTGAATGCTGCAAGCGGTCAAAGCTGTTACACGGCTACTGCTATTCATAGTCTAATATTAGATGAAAATACCCTTGGTTTGCGAAATGATTGTAAAGTCTGGTTTATTGCTGGAAGCTGCTCAAGGGGGTATTTAAACATGGAAGCATAGAATGGGTACACCACTTTTGGTGAGAAAACGTTTGGTGGTGACGGGAACAGAAAAACTCTCTATATAAGATTTTTAGGTATTTATGAGACCTAAAGCATGAGATTACACTTAAAAAGATCCGACTGATAGCAAAAAAGTTATGGCCGAAAACCGAAGCAAAATGCAGGTTTTGGGACTTGATGGTAATGTACTATAACAATGGTTTCTCTCAAATACTTGAAATTCTTCATATTTGTAGGATTCGTACTTCTGAATAACCACAACAAAACTGGAGTAGATTGGTCAAGTACTTTTTGAGAATTTCTAATTGTTTATCCCAAAACACTTGTTTTCCAGCCATAACTATCAGGTAACCAAATAAGTTCGTGCGGTTTTTAGTAGAAAAATATAAATTTTTATTGAGAAACAATAAGACACTATTTATTCGTCAATTACCATCACATTCACTGACCTTTTGCCAACGTAGAAAAAATTTTTGTATGCCAGTATTGTAGAACTCCCTGGATTTGGAGTAAAAAAATTGGCAGATTGCATTTATTACACAATTTCGAGTTGTGAACTGTCGGCACCTCAAGAGACAAAAAAAGGTGATAATCACTGGGCGAAATGTCGGGAGAATATGGCGGGTGCGGTAACGTTTCCCAGCCGAGTTCGGAAATTTTTTCTCAGGTCACTTTTGCGGCATGAGGCTTGGCGTTATCCTGCAAGAATATCACTTTCTTCCGATTGATCAAAGAAGGCTGTTTCTGGATGAGTGCTGCTTGTACTCGTTGAAGCTGCTCACAATACAAGTTACCAGTGATGGTTTGACCCCTTTCCAAAAACCAAACACACAACAAAACCGTGTTTGGATGCAAGGAAGCCTTGGGCTTGTGTGGTACCAAATCAGTAGCCGACAACCAATGATACGAACGCTTAGCGTTGCGTGAAATGTTTGCTGAACAAATGGTCACACGACTTAATTTGTTATCATTTGTCAGTTCATGTGGGACCCATTTGCTTAACTTCCACGTCTTTCCTAGCTGATGAAGATGCAAACGAATAGTTTCAGGACTCACTCTAAACATTTCTGCAAGTTCTTGGCACGTTGTCCACAACTTGTCGAAGATCCTCGTTGTTCATGATTTTTAGTCTCCCTGAGCGCGGTTCATCGCTCTAACTGAGATCTCCCGAAGAAAATTTTTTGAACCACTTCTGTGCTGTTCGATCACTAACGGCTTCATCTCCGAATGCGATATATATTTCTCGCGCCGGCGCTGCAGCTTTTGTACCAAGTTTCTACTCATTCAGTAAACAATTTCGAATTACTGTTTTATTCGTCGACATTTTCATGTATTAAAACTAGGTATGTAACAATTTTCAGCAACTCTTTATGTGTGTGAGAAAAGAAGGATGCATACTAAAGAGACAACTGGTAACAACATCCATGGCAATGTGCGACATACAGCAACCGCAGGAACTTATTTGGTTACCTGACAGTAGTTTATTGAGCAATATACAGGGTTAGTTCAAAGGGCATTTTATAGCTAAATACACTAATTTACCTTGCCGATATGAGTCGCAAACCATTCCGGAATATAAATGTAATTTTTATGCAAAAAAGAATGGGTTACGTTTTTTCTTCTAAACAAATTCAAACATTTCGTATTTGTGAGTAATTCGCAACAAAAGATGATAGACACATCCGCTTTGTTCTAAGATGTGCAAAGTAACGTATGTTTTTCGAATATCGTAGCGCATTTGTTCAATTCCTCAAAATACGAGATGTGATATGAGGTGAATTTGTTTAGAAGAAAAAGACGTAACCTGTGTTTGTCGCATAAAAATAAAATGTACCTTTCGAAATGGTTTGTGATTCATATCGACAAGGTAAACACGTATATTTTGCTATTAAATGCTCTTTGAACGAACCCTGTATATTGCTCAATAAACTAGTAGTGATTCCCGGAAGACAGGTGTTTTGGAATAAACAATTAGAAATTCTAAGAAAACTACTTGACCAATATATTCCAATTTTGTTGTTGTTATTAAGAAGTATGAATCCTACGGATTTGAAGAATTTCAAGTAGTTGCGTGAAATTATTCTCGCATAACCAACAAGTGCCAAAACCTGCATTTTGCCTCGTTTTTCAGCCATAACATTTTTGCTATTAGTCGGATCTTTTTACGTGTGGTCTCATTTTGTAGGTCTAATAGAAACATATACGAAAACTTTTTTCGTTCCTGTCAACACTTTCGATTGAATCCCATTATTCGTCGTCAAATAAAAAGTTTTCCCACAAAAATCAGTGTACTCATTTTATGCGTCCATGTTTTAAATACCCCCTTGAACAACTTGTACGAATACAACCAGACTTTACAATTATTTCGGGGAAATTTGCTAATGTAATTAGGCTATCAGCATAAAAGCGCTGCATAACTGGACCGCTTTAATTTGGTAAGTACTTGAATTATTTAGCTTTTCCTTCAAATGACCTTCAAAGTTGATGTGAATGCTATTTTGGAACAACTTTAATCAAATTTTTCTAGAACATAATTTACTCGGTATATGGGATTGTCCTTAGATAAACCACCTTAGAATGTTGACGTTGCTTAGGTATGCGCTGTCCGTCGTTGGGATTAAAAACATGCGGCTCAGCTTGAATTTTCTATTGGCAACAAGGTCAGTTTCTACAGGGTGTTTAAAAATTCGCTATAAGACAAATAATCTCAAAAACCATGAGTCTAAAAGAAATTCTACTCAATCATATCCAATAAGTACCATGACAAAGTTAAGGAGAAGATAGGCTTTGGACTAACCTGCAAATAACAGAAACATACGTATATAAAAGTATCACCGTTATTGAGATATTGAATTTTTTTCTTAAATTTAAAAAAAACGAACCTTTTCATCTGTGATCTTTAGCTGCACGTACAATACTTTGTTCATTTTTCTATAAAATACTTTTAGGTAGTTGCTTTGTCATATACAAATGTAATGTAGTTAAATATACTAAGTGACATATAAATCCGAACACCCAGTTTAAATGGTTTTATTTTAATAAAATTTTGTATAAGTACTTAATGAAGCATAATAAGTAAATGATAAAAATTTCAAAATGATTGCACTGCTTTAGATCCCTTTGACCTATAATAATGTGTGGATGCACCCTGATGTGCTACGCATTCTCATCAGGTGGTCAATGTCCTCCTGTGGTATCTCATTCCAGGCAGCCACCAACTCCTCTCGAAGTGCTTCTAGAGTCTGAGGAGGACGTTGCAAATTGAACAATCTCATACCCATCATATCCCACACGTGCTCAATTGGGGATAAGTCGGGAGATCTTGGTGGCCATGGTAACAATGTGACATCATTGTGTTGAAAGAAGTGTATTGTGACTCTTGCAACATGTGGTCGGGCATTATCTTGTTGGAAAGTTGGATCTGCCAGGGTGTCAAGATAGGGTAAAAGATGGGGTTCTAGAACTTCGTGGATATAACGCTGCGCGTTCATGTTACCTCTGATGAAGATTAAAGGTGACCTGGAACCATAAGCTATAGCACCCCAAACCATAACTCCAACAGTGTGATGAACATGTCTTTCAACAAAAAACTGTGGATTCCTCCTTTCTCCACGTCGCCTTCTAACCCTGGCACGACCATCGTGCATGCCTAAACAAAATCGAGACTCGTCACTAAAGACAATACTGTTCCATTCCTGATCCCAGAGTGACCGTTGTCTGCACCACTCAAGGCGATTACGTCGGTGTTCTCGAGTTAAAGGGAGGACCCAGTGTGGCCGGTATGAAAACAAGCCAAAACTCATTCGTCGGTAAACACTTCGCATACCAATAGGTCTTCCGTGTTCTGCAAACCATTCTTTTGCAATGGACCTGGTAGTGGAGAAACGGTCCCTTAAGGCTAATAATCTTAGGCGGCGATCTTCACGGTCTTTTATTCTACGGCGGTGTCCAGTGCCCCTTGCTCTTTGCGTACGGCCTTCTCGAAGCCCTGCCTGACAACACCTAACCACAGTTTCTACACTTCTTTGCACTCTAACTGCAATTGCCCGAAAAGAAGGTCCAGCTTCCCGAAGTCCCACTATACGGCCCCTGTCAAACTCACTAAGTTGACGAAATCGTTCAGGTCTCCGTACTCTAGGCATCGTAACCGATCGTAAAGGATGTCAAGAACAAAAATCCGCCAACGTTGATTCTTTACTGCGGCTGAAATATTCATTTTTAGAGCGTTAGTGAATTACAAAAAAACAGTATAAAAACCGGAATGTCCAACTGATGAGGCTGAAAATTTTTTCACTTGTTATTTACAGTAAGATAAATACATTCAGCAACTTTTATTAAAATAAAACCATTTAAACTGGGTGTTCGGATTTATATGTCACTTAGTATACATATATTAAGGAACCATGATAAAAAATAATTCTTTTGTATTGTTACTGACTCGAGTCCGAATTTCAGTAAGTTCATAAAATCCTATCAGAGGCAGGTAGTAATAATGTAGCTCTGTACTATTTAGCATGTCACTGATCGGTAACCAGTGCAACTTGAATTTAAATCCGATACGACCGCTCCTTTGTCCCAAGGGTGTCGAGATTGTGGAACAATCTACAAGAGGAAGCTTTTCCCAGTTCTACTAACCTTCGGCAGTTCAAAAATCGTATTAACAAAATTTCTTTGGGATCATCATAGCAGCCGCGATGTTCCGGCATTTAGGCTTCTGCCTGCGCGGCTGCTTCGATATAAAAAAATCCAATAATTACATTGTAGTGCGTGCCAGTCACTTACAAAAGCAGCTGTCACTGTTTTCTATTCCAAATAGTACGTGTGGTACCTTTCTGAAATCTGTATTCAATGAGCAATCTTTTTATTCAATATAATGCAGTTATAGCCCAGTACATGTTTGTTTCACCACAAATGGTCAAAGTTGAGGAAAAAATATCAGAAAGTTATAAATCCCAAAATAGTCCTTATTTGATCATGGTTCCTTAATATCTTTTAAATAGATTGCACTTGTTTATGATAAAGCAACTATCTAGAAGTATTTTATAGTAAAAATGAACAAAGTATAACCTTATTTGTATATGCAGCTAAAGACCACAGATGAAAAGGTTAGTTTTTTTTTAATTTAAGAAAAAATTAAATATCTCAAAAACACTTTTATACAGGTAAGTTTTTGTTATTTGGGAGATCAGTCCAAAGCCTACCTTCTCCTTAGGTTCGTCATGGTACTTATTGAACACCCTATATGTGACTTTGAATTAGAATTTGATCCTGACCTTAAAGTTCATTTCAAGGTCAGGTCTTGTTTTGATGACGCTCTGTATTTTTTACATTGATAATGTATAGGGCGGAATGTTCGACGTTCGGATAAGTCCTTAACCTCCAAAAAATGTAGTAAAGTAATCACAAAATATATGAGTCTAAAAAAGTTCTACCCCATCCTAAACCGTCAAGGTTTGTTCGTTTTATCTGGTATAAAGAAATATAGGGACACGTTTTAATAATGGAATTAACTCTGGAATAACCTTGAAGGTCAGAGTGAAATACCAGCCCGCTGTCAGGAAGCTACGGAAAAATCCGATGGCTATGCTTGGGTAAAATTTCTTTTAGGGAGATTATTTCGTCGATTAGATATTATTGATCGATTGAATATTAGACATCCAGAGGTAACATTTTTTGAAGGTCAAACCCAATGTCAAATTCAAGATTACCAACAGATCCCACACCCATGCCTATGCAGTATTTTTTTTTATTCGTGGTTTCCGAGATATATCACCAAACGGCCGACAGTGGCCAAAAAAAGATGGGTTGACAACCTGAACATGCGATGAATGAATACATGATCTAAAGATGGAACAAACGCAAGCCTGTTGAAGGAGAAGCATTTCAACAGCCTGTATATTCTGGCCTACCTCAACACGTAACCACACTATTAAGGATATTACAAACAAGTTCGTATTTTGATAGAACCGATGATTCCCAATGCACATGAAACAACTGTACATGGTTGATCCTCTGGTGGTCGGACCGACGAAAGCGGTATTATCGGTTCATAAAATGTTTCTCGATAATAAACGTAGTCTTGAATAACGACACAGCCTTCAATAAGCATTTTGAGTGTTTCTTTATGAGTTCATAACATTTCTGCCATCTCAAAAGGCCTCTTAATTATAAGAGTTCAAAATTAATTCCAGTTGTTAATTAGCAAAAGGCTCTTAATTATAAGAGTTCAAAATTAATTCCAGTTGTTAATTAGCAATGCCTATACATAATGTACCGGTTGGTAGTCAAGTAGAATTTGAACATAAATTCACAAATTCTTGATTTGAGGTGACTGTGAAATATACATTCAACTTTTTTGTTAGTTTTACTCATACTGACGGGAAAGTATTGTAATCGCGGAAAATTCCGAAACTGAGATACGTTTTTTGATGATATTTGACATCTACATCACAAAAAACCGTTCCACCTATTTCCGTCGGTCTATCGGTCGGTGTGTTGGTCTGACTGATTTTCATGAAATTCTTACACAAGGTTAGCACTGCGCCAACGACGAAAAAGCTTTCCAGCTTTTGAAAATCGGTCCATTGGCAGCGGAGATAGGAACAAAGAAAGAGAAGAATTAAAATCGCTCAAACTTCGTTTTTTGATGTTTCAGAGACTCCTGACCATTTTTAGAAGAACATTTGTAAAAATTGAGATGGAGGTTGTAGCGGGTGGGGAGGTACATAGATTTTTATGGAGATGCCAGAGCCTCTGACATCATTAGCATTTCGCTTACCATATTACTTATTTCTCCACTATTTATTGTGTTTCGATAGTTCAAAAAATTTTTGGACAGTCCTGCTGATTTCGTTACTATTTTTAAATACAAGAAAGCCTTTATATACATATATTTTGGCGAGATCCTCTTTCATCAAATTGCTTAGTTCACATGTTTTATTGAAATTTTATTGAATAAACAAATCTTTGGACTCAATTGTGCAAATCGCTCAACTTTTGGTTGCTTAAATTGAATATCTACTACTGTTTGAAATTTGTTTTCAAATTTGAAAAAAATTATCTAATTAAATTTGAGAATTTCTAGAACGGTTGAATCTAATGGTTGAATATTTTCTGCTTGAAATAATCTTTTAATTGTTCAACGTTCATTAGGGGAGTCCAGCTTTGACACTTCTTGTCCATGTTTAAAGTTTCTGCAAATTACTTTTTTAGTAATCATTTTCACATTCATGAATGAGTAAAGTGAATGACGCTTAACATAACAAAGCAAATATTCGAGCTATTTTCTTCGCATCTGCTCGGTGAAATACTCTTATTCGGTTACTTTGCATAATCTTATCCAAAAAGGACCACTTTTAACGAATCTGCTTCTTAAGAGGACCAAAATTGCGTCAATAATAGTTTGAACATTTTTTTACAAGTTCAAAAACAGTCGAAGGATGTTTGTGTTCTTGGGGTCATTCTGAATAAAAAAGGTACCTAAGAAGTTTTCTTTAAATATGATAGTTTTACAGATATAAGCGTATCATTATTTTGAATGTAAAATATGCTAAATTTGATCCCGAAAGACAATAATAAGAGACTAAAATTTTATGCCTGAAGCTCCCAAATATTTCTGAAATATCCAATAAAAATCGAAAAGCATCTAGGGGGTATTGCTCCTGCTTCCCACTACTACTGCAGATGAAGTATTGTAATCACAAAAAATTCGAAAATGCGATATGTTTTTTGAATGTTATATGACATGTAGATCACGGAAAACCATGTCCCTCATTTCTGTCGGACTGTTGGTCTGTCTGACTATCTGTCCGCTAATAATGGGTGATTTTTTTGCTAGTATCTTTTTGGCAACACTGTTTTTGACAGATGACGCGTGAATCGTGTCTTGTGTCATTGTCAAACTTGTTCAGTTTGGTCTATAATTTAGCCATGAATCGACTTAGGAACGAACAACGCTTGCAAATTGTTGAATTTTACTATCAAAATTCATGCTCGGTTAAGAGAGTGCATCGAGCACTGCTTCCAATTTATGGGCAATTTGGTCGGCCTACTGAGGGAGCTATTCGGAAGCTTGTGACTAAATTTCCAACCCAGTTTACATTATTGGACATTAAACTACCAACACGTAGACGTAGAGTGAGGACTGAAGAAAATATTGCGGCTGTATCCGCCAGTGTTAGTGATGACCGTGAAATGTCGATTCGCCGCCGTTCGCAGCAATTGGGCCTCTGTTACTCCACTACGTGGAAAATTTTGCGACAGGATTTGGGTGTAAAACCTTATAAGGTACAGCTGGTGCAAGAATTGAAACCACACGACCTCCCACAACGTTTCCAATTTGGTGAATGGGCGCTGGCAAAGTTGGAGGAAGATCCACATTTTTATCGAAAAATTGTGTTCAGCGACGAAGCTCATTTCTGGTTGAATGACTACGTTAAAAAGCAAAATTGCCGCATCTGGAGTGAAGACCAGCCAGAAGTATTGCAAGAGCTACCAATGCATCCCAAAAAAATCACTGTTTGGTGTGGATTATGGGCCGGTGGCATCATCGGACCCAGAATGGCGAGCGCTACCGTGCGATGATAACACGTTTGGGGCCCGTCAATTGGCCGCCTTGATCGTGTGATTTAACGCCGTTGGACTATTTCTTGTGGGGCCATGTTAAGGCTAATGTCTACAGGGATAAACCAGCAACGATTGACGCACTGGAAGCCAATATTGAAGCCAGTGGCGGCTCGTGCCAATTCAGTGAGGTAGTGCCAGCATGGAAGCCATAATTTTGAATCGATTCAAAATTGTAAAGAATAACTTATAACTTACCCCTGATAGTTAGTGGTCAAAGTTCTTGAGGTTCAATAAATCTATATGTCCAAAAAAAATCAAAAATAAAACTATTTACACACGCGCACCAAATTATAAAACAAGTGTGGAGAAGTACCTATAACTTCAAAGTTTTCTATACATGAAGTCCATTCTTCTTTCTTTTTTGGTAGCAAAGTTTTCGATTACCTTATTATTAAAATTTTCAATGCCACTAACAAAATGTTTTTCTGCAGACAGCATTCCTAAAGCACTAAGCCTTTCTTCCTTCATTGTGTTTCTGAGGAAAGTTTTAATCCGTTTCAGCATTGAAAAAGAGCGTTCTGCTTCAGATGTTGACATCGGTATAGTGATTAAAATACTTAAGAGCTTAAGAGTTTCTTGAAACGTACAATTTAATCCTTCCTCGTTCAATAAAATGGATAGTGGAACAGCTCCAGAAGTAGTACTCAATTCTTCTCTCTGATATAATACTTGTAACTCAGTTTTAAGCCTGTTTTTGTCTAAAAATGAAAATTGTGTGCATGTGTCATTTAAATGTGCTTCAGGAAACTGATGTTTATAAACAGAAAACTTTTCAGACACAAATAAATTAGAAGCAACTAAATGTCCAGAAAAGTTAAATCTTGTTCTTATTTGCGATAATACTGCATCGCATATTTCTAACGCATCCCGTTTTTTGCTGCCTTCTTCAACTTGCCTTTTTTTTCTTGCCGGTTCATCAGTTTCTCTCTGCACTCGTTCAATCTCGTCAATAATGCTATCCATTTGTTCTCGTATAGTTTGAATTGCTGCTTCAAAATTCTCTAAATCATTTTTGACCTTAACAGAATCGGTGCATACTTTTTGTAATTGGTTAAAGACAATTTCAACATGTGGCATTATTTTATGGAATATACTTAGCCAAAATACAAAATTTGTATCTTGCAGCTTTAATTTGTACCCACTGGCTTGATTAATCGACGAAGAATCGCGTGAAGTACTTTCTATATTGTCCATAACTTCAATCAGGTCTTTCCTATTTTCATAAACTGTATGAACACCTCGTGACTGAAAATTCCAACGTGTTTGGGAAGATCTTGGCAATCTGCAATTAACTATTTCATCCAAAATTTTTGTTCTTTGAGGAGACGTCGAAAAAAGAGCACAATCCAGATAAATTATGGAAAAATATTCTAGCCTGCTTATTGACAGAGCATGCGCTTGTCATAATTAGATTTAACTGGTGTGCATAGCAATGAACATAATTTGCAAGTGGATAAGTTTCCTTAATAATTTTTTGAACGCCATTCAATTCACCACTCATAACAGACGCACCATCATAGCTTTGAGCTATTAATTTGTTTGGATTTTGATCTAGTAATGGATTTACAACATTTAAAACGCATGCAGCGTCGGGGACGTAAAATCTCCAAAATCTCTCAACTGGTTGTCCTTTACACAAATATCTGAAAATAATAACTAACTGAAATTCACAGGCTACGTCAGTCGTTTCATCGGCAATTACTGCAACAAAAGGAGAATTTGCAATCTCCTTCTTAACTTCTTCATGATAAACATCTAGCATGCACTCAAGAAGCTCGTTTTGAGTTGTTTTTGAGGTACCCTTGAAAAGTTTGGCACTTTTAATATGGACTTTCAATTCGTTGTCTAATTCGGCGCTAAAATTCACCAGCTCCTTAAATATGCCTCTGTTTTCCGAATTTTCCTTTTCATCGTGACCCCTTAAGGCTAACTCAAATGCTCCACAAAACCTTATACAATTAATAATTTTATTCAATACATATCGATTCTTATCCACTTGATTATTATGTTTAATTAGATCATTGCGATAAGCCGAATTGAGTTGAGTCCTTATATTTAATTTACCAAGAATAGAAAAGCTAAAAACATTATTCATATGGACTTTAGATTTTTCGTGGGTCTTCATTTTATCCCATATATGTATAAGATCGTCTGTACCTTTTTTTGACCAAGTCTCGTCACCTCCAAATAGAACACATACAAAACAAAATAGTTTATTCGTTTCTTCACAACCACATATCCAGCTGTCTTTATCGTACACATTTTTATTAAATTTGCGACAGCGCGATTTTTGTCCGCTACCACTTTGTTTCTCAATTTTTAAATCGGGTATTGGCCATCCTAATTCTTTAATTTGCAGTTTTTGATCCAGCGAAAAACCACTAAATGAGTTTTTTAATATCCCGATTTTATTCATTTTCACTAGTTTTAATAAAACAGTAAAAAATATGATCACAAAACAGAGCAGTTCATTAACACTAGACGTACTAAAACAAAAAAGGTATTTTTCACTTTTCAGGTAAAAAAAGACCGAAATCAGCACTAGACGTAATCATAACGAAACGACCGACCGAACAAAAACACCGCCGATATCACTTGATAACGAATTACAACTGATGATGTGCCTGGCACAAATTATACTTGTCTTTCGCTATTCACCTCATATAAAAATGTGTAGGGTAGCGTTATCTCTGTCGCTCGAATGCGATGCTAGTAAAATTTCTCTCTTTTTATTTGCTCCGGCCCA
This sequence comes from Acanthoscelides obtectus, assembly GCA_963669975.1. Taxonomy (NCBI): domain Eukaryota; kingdom Metazoa; phylum Arthropoda; class Insecta; order Coleoptera; family Chrysomelidae; genus Acanthoscelides; species Acanthoscelides obtectus. The sequence goes on from CAVLJG010003588.1 coordinate 190,158, forward strand.
AAATTGGCACAAGTTGATGACGTCAAGGTCAAGGCGTGCTTTCCGTTTTCCGTCTCGCGTAGTTCGGGTGCTTGCGGTGTTGTCACGTTGTCAGTGTTGTCACTTCATATAATTTATAGCAAAAAATGAAAAAGCAGAAAATAAAGTAAAACATTGAAGATTGAAAAAAAATATTCTTTTTGAAGAAGACAAGGTAGTGCCATGGCACCGTGGCACTACCTCACGAGCCGCCACTGATTGAAGCATTTATTCGGGAGATACCGGCCGATATGTTGGAGAGAGTGTGCCAAAATTGGACCTTGCGCATGGGCCATCTAAAGCGGAGCCGCGGCCAACATTTACAGGAAATAATCTTTAAACATTAAATTATATCGACCGTTCTATCGACTCAAATAAAGACTTAATCGTTTTTTCAAATTTTTTGTGTTTTTTCAAATCAAATCCTATACCTCTTAAAAAATCACCCGTTTTGATCCTCCTGTATCTTGGAAAGTACCGGTCAGATTTTGATGAAATTTCCACGCAAGATTACTACTATGCCATGGACGAAAAAGCTCTGTAGTTTTTGGAAATCGGTCCGGTGGCGATGTAGAAAAAGGCCAACAACGAAAAACATAAATCGCTCAAACTTTTTTTTGACATTTCAGAGGATCCTGATAATTTTTAAAAACGGGTAAAAAATTGGGGTGTGGGGGGTGCATGAGCGCGAAAGAGATTCAGCATAACCGCGACGGAGATCGCTCTCGTGGCCAGGCAAAATATACCTCTATAGTATAAAGGCATACAATAACAGTACTTTTTGAAATAACTTAAGATTATTAAGAATTTTGGCTACATTGAGATTTCCTTTTTTTCATATTGGTATTTAGGGTCGAAGATGACATACTTTGGACTTTTTCAAATATTATACATATCTCGGCAACTATCAAAAGTTTTAAATCACCTTTTTGCTTAGAATCTCCCAAAAAATCCTAAGAACACTTTGAACAAAGCAAAAAGTAAATTTTATGGATTTAAAAAATGTCTTAACAATTTTTGGTTGAATGTGATTCGGATATTTTTCCAAGTAGATGCGAAGATATACCTAGTCTAAAACATTATACGCTTCTAAACATACTTTTAGCTTTTTTCATATTTTTTTGAATCAACAATAAAGTGAAGGCTCGTTTCTAGACACATCCCTTCAGTAATAGTTAAAAGAACGATCCGAGTATGTAGGCAGTCCATTCCGTGTTATGTACTAAGACTATGTATTAGATACACGATATTAGGATGAGTCAAGGCGAAGTTCGTATTTTTCTTGATAACGTAATTATGTTGAAATGCCAGTGCCACCGAACTGACAGAAATACACGCTTCAGAAATCTATAAAAAATGATGTAATTTAGCAAGGAAATAAATAATAATTTGTCTGACAGGTTATGAGTTGAAAGGAGGGCAAACATGCTAAATTTGCATTAATTGACACTTATCAACTAATGCACCTTGCTGCTAAATTGAAGCTTTACATACGAATTAATGTAGTATTCGATAAAGTTTTTTTCAGATTTTATATTTGATTAACGTTATATTAGTATATTCATGACTTGGAATTAATGAAATCAGATAATAAATAAGAAAAGATCGGACTCAAGGAAACGATTGTATATACTAGATGTTATTTATCTTGAATTCTAATGGAAATCAAAGGAAAGACGTGCTGTATGTTAGAGACACTATCAATAGAGAAGCAAAAACTGAGCTTATAATGATGATAAGTGGAAATCAGAATAATGGTTAATTATGATAAGAATAATGATGATAATAATATAAAATCGTCTATGTTAAGGGCCAAAGATTAGCATAATGCTACTCTGTCACTTAAGCCCAAAAAAAGAAACTAAAACAGAAAACAAAGGCAAAAAAACAAGTAAGTTAAAACTGTAGTTGTATAAAAATATGATGTATATGTTACGGTTAAAATTAAAGTATTTACTTAGCTAGTTTATAGATTAGCTGGATAGTATATAAACTATGCAAATGTATGGTTCTTTGATGGAAAATCATAGTTTCACTCCTGTAGTCTATAAAATATACCAGATTTATCGCCAAAGTACAAACCACAAGAAAATTATAGAAATTAAACAGAATTTGTGGCTAGTTCACCAACTACCAACATTAGTTGGATAAAGTGTGAACTTGATATCACTAGTAATAGGTGTATATAATAACCAACTCGTTGGTTAGTATGTAAACTAACCAATCCTCTTTGGCTATTTTAGTTTAGGATAGTAAAATAATTCTCTATCAAAAATATATTTTATTTTTAGGTACAACGTAACATTTCTATTACTACTCAAAAATAAGTAAAAAGAAGTGACAGAAATAGTGACTGTGTGGCAAAATATTAGTAATACACCTGAAAACATTGGACTTCTGAAACAAAGAACATTTTTGTTTATTGGAGCAAGCTGCACTGTTGTAGCACTTGCTGTTACAAGTATTAGTATACCCGGTAGCAAAACATTTACACTTATTATATATGTAAATCATAAGTATTTACTACATAATAATCATTCTTGTTTTTAGGGTTAGGTCCAGCTTCACGTATTCTCTTTATACGTTGTAAAAGTTCAGTATAATCTCTATCATTCATTAATTGTGAATTCTGCGACTTTTGGTCATGAAGTTCCAAGAATATTTTTTCAGTCTTGCTGGTGATTTATTTTTAATAACTAGATGCTTATTTAGGAACGAATGTCACAAGATACGACACTAAGCGATAACAAATGCTTGCTATAAACCATCTACAAACATAACCTCACGTTTCCAATAAATTAACCGGAGGATTAGCTAGTTTACATACTAACCAACGAATTAATTATTATATATTACTAGGAATGTTGAGCTCACACTTTATCTACCTAGTGTGGATAATTTGTGAACTAGCCACAAATTCTGGTTATTTTATGTATTAAATCTTGTACAGTTTATAGACTAACTGTATAGTATACGAACCAACCAATATTCGTAGCGATTTTAGTTGATTTTCCATCAAGTAACCAGATATATGGAGAGTTTGTATACTATCTAGCTAGTCTATAATCTAGCTAAGTAAGTACTTTAACCGTAACATATATAAAATCATAAGTAAGTGAAGGAAATCCAATATTTCAGGTTTTAAAAGTATACATTGTAAGAGTTATACAAACAAAAGAATGTTATGTCATATTGGAATATTTGTTTGGGGAAACAGATAAATTTAAGCAACTGATATATGTAATTCTATTCAAATAAAATTTCTTGGAAAGTCTTGTAAATCCGTCTTTTGTTAGTAATTTTGTGCCTCTAGGTATATCCTTGCGAAAATCAAATTCGTTGTAGGTGAGGCATTTACGAAAGAATGATGTCCATTACAAGAAGATATACCACGAGCTGATGTTAAAATCTCATTAATCGCTATAAACGTCTGAGTTAATCATCGAGATATGGTATGCGTGTAAAAATAACTGCATGGAAAGCAATTTTCGTTATAAAGTGCAATTAAAGTCCGAAGTGCTAAGCATCACTGACATTGAAAAATAATCTGTTATACGGAGGAATAAAGCTTCCAAAAACGATTATCTACTTGTCAACAACGCATTTATCTCTGGCAAAATAATAACAACACGTGTTTGACTTGTGGACATCATCTCGTTGGTTACGTCTTTACCTCTCTCTAATGTTATTCGATTTCTGTCTTTTGTTAGTAAATCTATACTTTGATGTAAATTTCATTTTTGTTGTGACACCCTGCATATTGAGAAAATCAGGACTGAAAGCTGATACACAAATAGCGGAAGGACAAATTAAATGGAATTTAGGAGCTGCAGCTTTTCAGCCTTGGACAGATGTTTGCAAATTGATTACAGGGAGGTTATTTCGCTTGTTGTTCACCAAAACGTGAACGTGCAAACATGTCATGGACTATTGGATAGTAAAATAGCCCAATGAAAACGAGATGGGAAACGACGCGTACGTTACGAAACATCGAGTAGGAAAGCAAATGTTTTGTTTGTGACATAATTCCCATGGTGTACGTGCGTCGGGCATCGCCAAACGTTTTTGGTAGTAACGTTATTGCATATGTTTCTACTATACCGATCATCATTTTTCTGCACCAATACACTCGATCACTTCGGTGTGAGAGGTAAGACAATCTGGGGCCGGTCCACATTGCTATAATTATAAGCTTTTAATGCTCTTCAAAGCTTTGGTACGCAACTGACCTTATCAACGAGGGGCCGTTCTTCTGACATGCCTGTAACTCTTCGTATTTGGCCTTCCAGATACCATGCCCGACACCACCGCATATGGACTTCTGTGCACCCTGGTTGCTATTTCTCTAAACCAACCTCACATAATCCCAATATTCACCCCCTATCAAACTTGCTAAGGAGTTGAACATTTTTTCATCTACTAGCCGTAATAAATAGGTTAAAACAGCTCTTCATTTTATATTGTACGATAATTACATGCCAATTATAGCTACAAAACACAAATATGGCTTACTTTGTTTTTAAGAACATACGATGCAACAAACATCACTTTGTCGATATGGTTAAGTAGCTAACCTAAACAAATCTATACCTAGAAAGCATTGTAATGAATTCATTATTTCTGGGTGTTCTTTTTCGATGTCATTTAGTATATTTGCTCATCCAGTCAAATTGTTTCAGAAACTTGGTTAGACAGGTACAACAGGCGCCAGCAAATGCTGTTTACATTTTTGGACTTTGCCACTGTTACTCGACAAATGTATTTATGGATGTTTTGTAAATTTTTGCGAGTTTATCACAGCTACCGAAAATAAAAATAATGTCATGTGGTAGCACAGGATTCTCTCCACCTACGCTTTGGTAAAACATTCAACCGTTCCATGTTCATTTATTTGTATTGGATGTAAAAATAAAAATTCACTACCTGCATTTCTGAACCGCACCCGAGTATTTTTGATTACAGCGCACTGATGTGGAATTATTGTGAAAGTATGTTAAAATTAGCTTTTCTGCGAAAATTCTGATGAAGAGGGAATGTGTTTCGCCCAACCGCAAAAAACGTCGGTTTTGGTTATACTAGGCTACTTTTTGATGCGACAAAATCCAATATATATATTGTATCCTAAAATACCTACTCATGTTTATATATGAGCCTTCCCTGTTATTTTTTGTGTTCTTTCGTACAGGTGGTCGTAGCATCTTTTAATTACCCTGTATGAGTTACTTTCCATAATCTTATGAGTTCTGAATCTGAACTCAAATTTTCATCCTAACATTTCGCAATACCCTATATAACGTGACCCATTTTGATCTCATCGTCTAAGTATTTCAAAAATTACGCATCCTGGAAAAAAACTGTCAAACAGTAGTTGTCAAGCTTCAACATGGCAAAATGATGGTGATCAGGATGGTGACTGCGGCTATCAAGTCTATTTCAAGCTCAAAAGAATATTTTCTAGTAGAACTCCCCCTCTTTTTATACCGAAATTAGAAGGAGGAGAAAGTTATGTCTGAGTATGACTAGGATTATCACCATCGCTTTCAACGATTTGACAAGATGAAACCAATTTGCTCTGGAAATGTTCGACAGCACAGTTGTAAGCTTTGCCGAATAACCTTAACCATCACCTTCAAGGTCAGGTCAAAATTTTATACGTTTACAGACAAAATCCCTTGCTCGCTGCAATGTTGGCATAAAAATCAAGGGGTTATCTTACAAATAACATTTTAGATTGACACATTGTCACATTCGGGCTTAATATTTTCTGATTCCGATACGAAAATGAAAGGTTGCTTTGAAAATGTTGATTTGACCTTGACGCTCATAATCAGTGTTATTGTCAAGGTTACGTTTAGGTGACCTCACAAACCTCACAACTGTGGTATCGAATACTTTTGATGGAGCAAATTGTTTTCAATGTCTTCACTTGAGCTTCAAATTGCCTTGAAGGTCATGGTTAAGATCATATTAGGAAATAGAATTTCCTAAACTTTCCAAATCGGTTTTGAATAAGATTTTGAAATATTTAGGTGGGCGAATTAAAATGGGACACCCTGTATAGACGCGATGTACAAAATAAAATAGGAAAAATTCATTTCATCTTACTGTTCGTTTGTTAAATCTCCAACGGCCATGCCACTGCATAACGACTCCGGTTGAAGATAACGAAAAGTGTATAAAGCTACCCCGATTTCCATAAGCTTGAATGGAACAAAGCAACCAATTCGCAGAAGACACATTTCATGAATGGAATCCAGTGTATGGGATTCCGGGCAAAGATTCAAATCTGTCGTGAATCTGCCTGTGTGATGTGTGCTGATGACGCAGCTGTCTTCATCAGTGGCGTTGCTGTTTTCACTTCCATCGTCAGTTGGTGAGGAAGCATAGTTCTTTTAGGGCATTTCGCGGCTACGTCACAATGTTATCCGTAACGCAGCTGCTACTCGCACTTGCACACGCAAATGATATAGCACCGTTCTTTTTATTCACTTTTTGAAAATGTATGATACAAACTGTCATTATTGTAAATGTATCTTCAACACTACTATATTTTATATCGAAGATCAATACGGCTAAGCATAAATCATACGTCCATGATAAGCAAGTTTTCATACTGACAGGGCAACAAAACTCAAAAACGTATGTTTTGGGTATGCACAAACAAACCTCCGCGCATATGTATAAGCCGTAAGAAGACCTATATATTATTACGAAGACCTAAAAGCTTGGCTATTTTCAGTAACCCCGGCATGAACACAGCCAACTTTCACTGCTTCACTGATTTCTTCTGTATGACCCTCCGTCATACCGAATGTCTCGGGTGTATAGCCTTAGTACATACTTGTCTAGGAATCTCTCTAGCATTTGAACCAAATAGAAAAGTTACTCCTTTACCAAGAAAGACGGAGTTTTTTTATCTGTAGCGGTCCGATGTACAATGCTATCAAAGAAGAATCGGACTAGAGTAGCAAAAGACATTGTACGTCACTGTTAAATCACGCCGCACTAGGAGTGGTACCCGATTATAGTTTTATTATAATCGCGACCTGCTATAAACATTTTGTGCCTCTTAATCCCTGCTCAATGATGTTTTCGCTAGTTCTGTGTGCCTAATCGCCCAGGGCACGGAGTACTACCAGAGACGAAAGCCTGTTAAAAATCAAGTTCGTTCAGTTTCGTCACCGCGGCACATTATAACAATAATTTTGAAAAAAAGGTATATCAAGCTAGGAAAACATGTTTCTGTTCGTCAGGAATATATTTTCTTGAAATATTTCTAGGAATATGACATGACATGACATGACAGAGAGAAGATGGCGGCCGATGTTAGTCTGTGTTCGCGTTGCTCTGATAATTTTGTTGTAAAAACTAAGTTTGTTGAGTGCAAAAACTGCAAAAAGTTATACCATCATGTGTGTGTTAACCTGAATGATGATGCATGTAAAGTGTTAACCAAAATTGATTGCATTTATTGGTTCTGTGGTGACTGTGAGCAAATTCTTGAAGACAAATTATCGAATTCTGGCATTCTGGCGCTACATCTTAAGGAAATTGAGTGTCAAGCGTGAAAAAAAATTATATGAGGATATGGTAACTGAGATGCGATTATCAAATAACCTGCTTATATCTAAGGTTCAAGAATTGCAATCAAATTTGAATTCCCATTCTGCCAGTAAAAAGGATGTTGCTGTTTTTGTGCCAGGGTCAGGTGAGCAAAAAACGAGCCAAACATATAGCAGTGTTTTGAAAAGGAATACAAGTAATGAGTCACCAGTTCTTCTTGTTAAAACGAAAGATGGGAAATCCCAACATGATGTCATGAAAATTCTAACTCAAGCTGTCAATCCTGCAGAATTTAATATTTGCATTAATGGAACTAAGAGAATAAAAAATGGAGCTGCTGTTTTTTGTAATGAAGCAGCAGACTTGGAAAAGTTGAAAAATATCGTTACGTCGAAATTAGGAAACAAATATACAGTTGATCAGTCGCAAAAGTTAAATCCTAGAATTATGATCCGTAATGTTAAGCTTGATAATCAAACGGATAGTTCGCTCATAGATAACTTCATTTCTGCAAATGATTTGGATGGCTTTGATGCATCAGATATCAAGATTGTTGTAAAGCTAAAGTCTGCTGTAAAGGATCATCATAATCTTGTTTTGGAGGTCTTACCGTCGCTGAGAAAACGCCTAGTGGATAAGGGATTTGCATATGTTGGCTGGAAAAAATGTAGTGTTGGTGATAATTTGATTGTCACGCAGTGTCGTAAATGCATGAAGTTTGGTCATTATCAGCAGAACTGTCCAGGTTCTTTGACTTGTTCAAAGTGTTCCGAGGGTCATCCTGTTATGGATTGTAAATCAGATGAAGTGAAGTGCTGCAATTGTGTTATATATAATGATAAATATAAAGCTAAGCTACCTCTGAATCACTCTGCCACAGACAAGCAATGTCCTTTGTATCATGATTATCTTTCCTATTTGAAAAGTAGAATCAATTATGGCTAGTTCTTTAAAAAACATATCACTGGCGCATGTTAATGTACGTTCACTTTTACCACATTTTGGAACTTTGAAAACGCATGTGTTACAGGAGGATTTTACTTTTCTGTTGCTTAGTGAAACTTGGTTATCTGGTACCGTATCAGACAGTGAAGTGGCTATTGAAGGATATAAAATACTTAGGAATGACAGGGCTGGTCGAGGCGGTGGGGTAGCAATATACTTGAGTACTCGAATTCAGCATATTCAGGTATGTCCAAGTAATTTTCATACGTTTGAAGCATTGTTTATCAAGTTTAAGTTGAATAAAGTGAAAATGGTCATACGAGTCGTTTATAGGCCACCTGGCTTGTCATCAATGCAAGATTTTCTTAATGAATTTGAAGAAGCTATTGGTAGTTTGTTGATCAGCTGTGATCAGCTCATATGTGCTGGCGATTTTAATATAAATTTATTGTCACAGGAAAATGCTGATATTGAACAGTTGCATAACATACTATACAGTTATGAATTGTCTCAACTGGTTAATGAGCCAACTCGTTATAGTTGTAGGAACGAGTCTCTCTTAGATTTAATTATTGCATCTAATCAACTACAAACTGCCAAGGTTTCAGTGTATGACATAAATGTATCAGATCACCTGCTAACTGAGTGTCATTTTACTTTTAAGGATGTTGATCTTTGCCATAAATTTATTACGTATAGGGACTACAAGCATTTTAATTTGGATGTCTTTACTGCAGATCTGAACCAGATTGATTTTCACAGCATGTACTATACTAAAGGTATAGATGAAAAACTTAAGCTTTTCGATAGGTATATTTTGGATCTATTTGACAAATATGCACATGTCCGTACTGTGAGAGTTACAAGGAGAAAAGCTCCCTGGCTTACGGAAAATCTCAAATTGATTTTCTCATTAAGAGATAAGGCTTTAGTTAAGTTTAAAAATAGAAAATGTAAATAAAACTGGGAATCTTACAAAGATCTGAAAATTTTGTTACCCGTGCTACTGAGAATGAGAAGAGGGCTTATCTTGGTACTGTTATGGGAAATTGTGATTCAAGAAAGAAATGGCGGGCTCTGAAATCGTTGGGCACGCTGAGGGACCACAGTTCAATTATACCTGAACATTTAAATAATGTTGAAAGACTTAGCGATTATTATTCATCTGAAATGACCTCAAGCTTAACCCCTGATTCTGAAACACTAAATAGATATTTAAATAGTAAAAAATATAACTTGAAGAGTAACTTCAATTTCACAATGATTTGTATAGATGAAGTTGCAGATACCTTAAAGTCAATCCAGTCAAAGGCCATTGGTGTTGATAATATTGGGATTGATATGTTATTATATTGTTGTCCCCGTATTTTACCCGTAATAACTCACCTAGTTTATACGTGTATTGAGTTTTCAGTGTTTCCTGATTCTTGGAAATTTCTCATGTCACACCAATTCCAAAACATGACAGTCCCAATGAATTCAAGGATTTAAGACCAATAAGTATACTGCCCACTCTTTCTAAAGTTATTGAGAAGATTCTTGAGCGGCAAATTCGTTATTACCTGAATACTAATAAATACTTCCTGAACATCAGTCAGGATTTAGGCAAGGGTACAGCTGTGCTACTGCACTGCTAAAGATCACTGATGACATAATAGAAGCAACTGATAAAAATGAGTTAACTGCTTTGATATTATTAGATTACTCGAAAGCTTTTGATAAGCTGAACCATCAGCTACTGCTTGCAGTATTGCATTTTATTGGTTTTTCTAGTGAATCTGTGAAATTGATTCAAAATTATTTATCTAACCGTAAACAAATTGTTAAAATCAACAAGATTTTTTCTGAACCTAAAACTCTCATCAGTGGTGTACCCCAAGGCTCTATTTTAGGGCCTCTCTTCTATATTATTTATACGTCACAGTTGCACGCATGGCTTAAGACCTGCTCTTTACATGCATATGCCGATGACACGCAAATATATACGTCTTTAAAATCAGAGCAGATCGTGCTAGCAGCAGCCAAAATTAATTCTGACTTACTGTCTTTGAGCATAGCCTCTAAAAACCATTGCTTAGTCTTAAATCCGAATAAGTCAAAAGCTATCATTTTTGGTAGGAAAAAAGCACGGAATGATATTTCTAGGTCTATCAGCGTAGAGTTGGATGGTAAGCTTATACCTTTAGAAGATAGTGTCAAAAATCTTGGCGTCCTAATTGATAATGACCTCCGTTTTGATGGCTACATCACAAATAAAATTAGGGCATCATTTCCTAAATTAAAACTAATTTATGCTCAAAGAAGGATATTGAGCCATAATTGGAAACGTACTCTGTGCGATTCTTTAGTCCTTTTTACGTTTAATCATTGTGACGTTGTTTATCATTCCTGTATAACTAAAGCTGACAATGATCGAATTCAAGTCATGCAAAATTCATGCACGCATCTGATTTGTGGAACTCCTAGAGGAGAACACATCAGTCACAAAATTAAGGAGATAAATTGGATGAAAATGTTTCAGCGCCGAATACTTCACTGTTTGGTACTATATCATAAAGTGATGGTGAGTCAAGTACCACAGTATTTGTGTAGTAAAGTTCAATTGAGGGTTGAATCACATAATGTCAGCGTGAGAAGCAAGAATTTGATAAGTCCTCCATGTCACATTACTTCTCAGCATGAACAATCTTTTTCATACTGTATTTATAAGTTGTATAATCAGTTACCTTCGGACCTTAAGCCTATGACGCTGATATTTTTCAAAAAACACGCTAAGGCTTACGTTATGTCAAAGTATTCTTTCTAATTTGATTAAGT
>CAVLJG010003589.1:0-23010 GCA_963669975.1 Acanthoscelides obtectus
AAGTTGCCGGTAACAACCATGTGTGAGAATTTTAATTTCTGGTGTTTGTGATACAAGTTTTGACAGTACTTCAAAAATACTGAATTACGATGGTTTGTACTTGGACCGAGAAATCATATATATGAATTCGGGCTATTTGGCTATCTTTTCTTAATATGTGTAGCATTTGACTTTCATTATATGTTTACTGTAAATATGTGCTTTATACTTTTTTATAGAGATTAAATGTACTGATGTGACAAACGTAAAAAATTCTATATATTTTTTCTGGAGTCGCGTACTCTTTGATGATTCTTTTATCATCATTATTATTGTTTTTTTTTTTTAGTTTAGTTTTAATGTATGCTTATGCATTATTATACCGCAAATGGGAGGCCGTTGGGCAATAATTTTTTATTATTAAGTATTATTATTATTATTACTATTATTGTCACTATTATTATACTTATTATACAAATGCAATCTGCCTCTGTGCACGAACGTTTGTTTGAGCAAGTCGGCCATTCTTAAGGTTTGTCTCGCCACCTCAAAAATTTTCTCACCAACGTATGAGCATTAGACAGCAGCGGTGGCCGCAGTAGTAGACTCTTCGGTCTCCTGATCAGTCACCGTGCGCTGTGCGGGTTCGAGTCCCGTCCCAGGAGAAATTTTTCTCTTGGCTATGGATGTTGTGATTGTCCGTAGGTGGTAGATGGTCTCTAACTGTCGAACGCGAGGTACCACCCGGCGGTTCTCGTAGGCGGAGCCAGAATGTGTGCATGTTGCATGCACACGTGTTCCCTCGCCAGAGTCCGTGTGGCGTCCCCCCCCCTTTCCCATGTCCCCCTATACCCCACGGTACCCAATGGGTGCTTAGGCCTTAGGCTTCGTGGTAGTTGGAGTATAAAAAAAAAAGTCACAGCAGCAGAATATCGGGTTTTATATCATTATTTTCAATGTGAGGAGGTTAAAGAGCACAAGGTACCTATGAACAATATATAGCTATGCTTATTCTACGGACAACTAATGAGAAAGGCATTAAGAATAAACACTCAATGTGTGTGTATGTGAGAAGTCAAAAGCCTAAGGACGTCTCTCCATGTCTGAACAACGAAAATAGAAAAATATAATAAGAATAATAATAAAAGATATCAACAAGGGTAAATAAGAAGATAACAGGATCGGTCATCGAAATTCTAGAATAATTAGACAAATGGACGACGTTGAAAATGGAGACCAAACAAAATGCCAAAAATGGATGCGTATAAAGGAGAGGCACACCGACATTGAATAACTACAATGAAAAAATCAGCAATCATCCAGATGGGACAATTTGGCATTATAGGTGTTACTTAGTTTCTAGTCAATGGGTACATAAATCATAAAATCATGATGGTGCCTGGCGCAAGCTCATACTTTTCGGATATAATAAGCTTGATCACCCTGTAACTAGACAATAGTACATATCAGGACCATAGTGTAGTTTAGACTTCTCATCAGACTGGTATGGATAACAATATACTAGAATTCATATAATTTAACCAGGAGTCACTTGCGATTTGCTCTTCTTTATCCACTTGCATTTTCTTGATAAATGAGGGGCCCAAGCTTCAGTAACTACCCCCTCCCCCCTCTCACCAAAACAAGATCTTGCATACGAGGGATGTCTTTTAAGTTCTGCATATGGAAACAAAACAACACGGTAGGTAGTTTTAAATGACTTTAGTGTTTTTCGAAGTATTCTCCACGACGATTAATACACATCTGCATGCGCTCGAACCAATTTTCGAAGCACTTATTCCACTCGTTTGCTGGCCGATCCAAAACGGCAAACAAATGGTGGTATACCAGAAACAGTTTCTTTGATCATTAAGAGGAATTGTTGCAATATGACCCGCTTTTGACACAAATGTCGCGAAACACTTCGAGAACGGATGACTTTTGTTGGCGTTTCTTCACCTTGGAACACCCAACAGCCGACTGTCGTTCATTTTCTGGTTCATAACAGTAAATCCACTCACTGTAGTGAGAACACTGCACGTATTGTTGTGAAACTTTGAATTTAAGTTTACTAAAGAGTGAGGTTAAGATACAGTACTGACGTCGATCCGCGCGGCCTACTATGTTTCTATATTCAAAACTTAAAAGACATCCCTCGTACCTCCAGGACAACCGTATCTCTTCAGTGTCTTGATTCGGGCCATTTAACATAAAATTTATGGTATCAAACTAACTGCAAGGTACATTATACCGGATGTACAATTTCATGGGGAAGAAAATTTGCTTGTTCAGAAGATATATTTGTAGCAGCCGTAGCTCCCTTCTCAGTTTATTTCGAAAAAAAAATCCTATTAAGCTTTTCATAAAGGGAAATACCCCAGCAGATTTATGGCTGCCAAGCCGCCCTTCTGTGCTTGTGCCGCTCCTTGCAAGAAATGCTCGGAACCGTTGTCGACAAATGGATTTTCGATGACGATCTACCAGTAACCGCTCCGTTACGTGATAAGCTTTTTGGACATTTAGTAGGAATTGCACCATATAGATTTGAAAAACTATGCTGTCGACAACGAGTCTATCAGCATCAGTTTTTTGACATACGGCGTAGTAATTATGAGTATTTTCTAGAATTTGGTAGTATCGTTTCCAGAGTATTGCCAGATCTACTATTGATTAATATCATAGATATATTAGAAAGTATGCAGTTAATAATCGATACTGATAAAATAGTTCATTAATGCTTCTAAAAACCTACCTAGAAGTTCTTCCGATGCCGTAGGAACTATCGAGTCAATCTACTTGACGCCACCTTTTCTATATAATTAAATCCTTTCTTACTCTTCCCCGTAAAGTAAGTAATAATCTAACTTCCTCCACTCCAGGTAAATATATTAGTACCGCTGAAATAGCACGCCAAGCGGCTAACCGTGAAGACTTCAGTTTACCTTGAAATCCCACATCTCATTACTGAACCCATTCACGCGCACGGCAGGGAGATAAATTTTAAATTTCTCTATTTAAGGGATCCTCTGGAAAGTAAGACTTGAAATTATCTATTATTCATGTCTGGGGTCTATAAAGCTATTATCACTTAGCCGTCTGTGACAGTAGATCGAAAAATGTGGCATTGGGGTACTAGGACAGTCGTCTCTTAGGAAAGAAAGCAATTTCATACTGTCTGTAAAACCATTGTTTCATCAAAATTTTTCAAATTTCTTTCGGTACATACCATTAATTGTTGAAAACCATATTAACCGATCATTTACCCACTGTAATACTTATATCATCACCAGAAAAAAATAAAAGTAGATCCATCTCCAATAATGAAACAGTGAAATTCAGGTGTTTTGTCGATAATAAAAAACTACTTGCAAATATCAAATTAGAATCGTGGACAGCAGTGTACTGTGCAACGAATGTTAATGATGCTGCAAACACACTCATTGAACGCATAAAATATTTAATTGAATGTAGTACAAACAGAGTTAAAATTAAACATTTTGACAGAAGCATGAATCCCTGGATAACTAAAGGTTTGATAAAGTCTGCCAACAAAAAAGAGGAACTATACAAAATAATGAAAGCATCGCCATGTGCAGATACCTCCATAAATATAAAGAATATAAAAATATTTTATCAATCTAGTTAGAGAAGCAAAACGCTCTAAAAAAATTACAAGATGCCAATCTGATCCAAGAAAACTGTGGTCAGTTGTCGATCACTTAACTAACAAAGACGTTCAAGAAAAGCCAATATTGAAGAAATTAAGAATCGTGATGGAACAATATTAACAGATAAACGACAAATATCCGATGCATTCTTAAATTTTTTCATTAATGTTGGAGAAAATTTAGCATCCAGTATTAAAAAATGGTTTCGAACGAAAAGTTCACAAAAACCCAACTTCCCAATTCATTCTTTTTAGAAAGAGTTAGTCCGATTGAAGTACAAGAAAGCTGTCCTATCACTTAAAACCAAAAAAGTCCTGGTGTAGATGGTATCAAAGCCGACCATTTAAAATAATAGCCTACGACTTAGCCGAACCACTTTCTTACGTCAGTAATTGGTGTTTCCAATCTGGAATTTGTCCTGATGCATTTAAAACACTGTTATTACTCCTGTTTATAAAAGCGGTGACAGAATGGAAACATCAAATTATAGACCCATATCAGTACTATCGAATATAGACAAAATTTTCGAAAAATTACTACAAAAAAGGATATTACAATTTTTGGACAAAAACAAAATTATATGTTCTGACCAATATGGATTTAGAAAAGGAAATCTACTACAGATGCAATTTTGGTTGCAATGGATGAAATTAACTCTAATGTCAACAAAAAGATACCTACTATTGGTATCTTTGTTGATCTAAAAAATGCCTTTGATACGGTTAACCATGTCGAGCTTCTGAAAGTTATGGAAAGATTGGGATTTAGGGGAGCGTCACAAATCCTTTCAAGTCGGGCACAGACTGTCAAAATCACTAACACTTACAGTAAAAAAATGTACATCAAGTGTGGTGTGCCTCAAGGAACAGTACTAGGCCCACTCTTATTTAGTCTCTACTTAAATGACTTATTCAAAATTAACAGTCCTGGAAAGATTATATGTTTTGCAGATGACACCCTCGTATTATATAAAGCTGATGACTGGAGCACACTGAAGCAAATAGCTGAAAAGGATCATTGACTGGTTTAATACTAAAATTTTAACAGTTAACTTCAAAAAAACAAAATTTATTGCTTTTACATCCTATTCAAATTTTTACCTACCTTCGAACAAATTTCCGTTAATTATCATGGCCAAAAGACCAAAATCGATAGAGTTAACACTTTGAAATATCTTGGAATATTTATAGACTCACATCTAAGGTGGGATAACCATATTAAATATGTATCAAAAAAATTTGAAATGTTGCCTATAAACTCAAAATGCTTGCTAACATTCTTACAGAAAGTTATCTGCGAATCCTATACCATGCCTTAGTTGAAACCCATATAATATACGGCATCACAGCCTGGGGTGCCGCCTGCAAAACATATATTTCTGACCTGAATATAGCACAAAAAACTGTTTTGAAAGCCATTTTCCATAAGCCAAGATTATATCCAACGAACAACTTATATCAAGAAACAGGGGATACTTGATACAAGACAACTTTATTTCTTACATGCCACCACCTTATACCATAAATATTGTAAATAAAAAGAAAAAATCCTATAAACATAAGCATAACACACGATTTCAAATAGGCTCATCTAATATCCAAAGACCACACAAAACATTATTCAAAGAATCATGTAAATTCTTAGCAGCTAAATTATATAATGTAGTACCAACGAATAAAGATACTTAATTTTGGAAAAAAATTTAGAAGAAAATTGAAAGAATGGGTTAGTAATGTGCAGCGAATGACTATACATAATTATATAGAAAACTAAAACTACAAAATTCCAATTACATTAATACCGTTTAGATTTAACAATAATTGTTATACACATATATGATTGATTGTTAGTTATTAAGATATAAACCACACACAGGCGATGCCTTCTGTGGTTTTTTCATATTTATTTGCCCATTTTTTGTATTTTGGCGAATAAATATTATTATTATTATTATTATCACTAAGTTATCGGTGACAGTGGACCCCGGTAAATTCCAAAACAGTGTCATTAGGTTAAGGGTCATATGGTCAGTCCTTAATTACTGTAAGAGGAAACTTTATTCAGTTAAAGGACTCTTTAGTTAATTTTCTCGGTACTTACATGAATGCGGATGGTTAAGATCACAGCCTGATCACTTACCTAGAATTAAAAAGATATATTATAATACGAACGCTAATATATATTTTAATGCTGCTAACAAGTGGGTAATTTGTACTAGTGGCCCCAAATGACTGAATTTTTATCTGAAATTTTACCCCGCCACACTTCACTCACATATGTAGTCACAAACAACGAAAATCCAAAAATTGTTTGCCAAGTCGCTATCTTCAGAAATCGCGATCAAATCGCATATATTTCTTTGATTCTATCTTCTACTTTAACAGTCCCATATCAATTTCTTATAGCGCAGTCCTTGATAAGTCCAATAATTATTGAGACATTGTGAGGTCTTTAGTTTTGTTAATGCTACTTTGAAAGACTTTCAATGTTTAGCTCGAATGCGTGGTAGAATTAGTGAATGCAATACTTCCAACATTTCGAAATTGGTTTTAGCTCTTATTTTTGCAGATCATTCCCTTGGCTTTATAATCAAATTCCTAATTACTTTTGCAAAAATGTTTGCGACCAAACCACCTCAAAGTCAAATGTAAAAAATGTATTTTTAAATAACACTTCAGTGCACACTAAAATAAGTGAGGCACAAGCGAACAAACGAAGGGAAGTTTTTTATGTACTCTTATTCAGGCTTTTTTCGGAGCTGTCTAAGGGAGATTTTATTTTATAAACATGGACTGAGCTTAGAGCTTTTATAAATGCTCTCAGCCCTTTTTGTAAAATATTTTAATTATATATTTTGCTGCAATTTATGATTTATTATTATTATTAAAGACTATACCTCAGTAATTATTAGATTATTCGAAAAATACATAATCACAGACCGTGTTTGACTTTAAAAAAATAAGTAAAGTTGCTTTGAAAAATTAAATTCTGTCTACCGTTTGGCAACTTGCGGCCATTTTTAAATATGGGCGCATGTAAGAGCACGCTTGACCTTAGTGGCTACTGATAACTGATGCATTTGAAATGATTTCTTATTCGACTTCAGCGACCCGAAGTACGTACAGTTTTCGGTGATATTATAACAAAATGGGTGAAAAATAGATGAGTCCAGATTTTGAGCTGTACCACGCTTATAATACGTTTTTCAGGTTGCTGAAACTGGATCCTAAGTCTGATTAGTACGCTCATGTTCCTTTGTGATATGGATAAAAACTTCCTGGGTGGAAAGAGCGCATAGACTCCTAATCCAAATTCAATTTGATGCCGTACACACGATCTCACGGCACGTCAGAATTGTGCTATGATCATATTCAATGCCAAAAGTTATCCAAGTGTACCAAAACTTTGTTGGCGTCTTAACGTGTAAGACTATTACAAGTCTTGCGCATCCGTGACGCGAAGAAAAAATAATTTCCTGGGTAATTAGTGTGCGAATACCGAATGTGAGATCAGTTTGGTGCTGAGATTTCCCACTGATTTGAAACTATCACACGTTGGAATTCCTGATTCCTTTATTTGAATTTCAGCAACCGAAATTACCTAAGTGCTTTTTCAACTGATAGTATGAATCATATCTTACATGAACGGGCGGTCATTGTTCTGAATTTCCTACTGACATGCCAATGGACATATATGATGGAATCGCTAGGCAAGCTCTTTTAAGGAACACGATTGAGCATGGCAGTTTCTGGAAGTATGTGTCGAGCTCTCATGGTCATATTATCTGCATTCGCAGCTTCTTCAGTATAAGAAATGGCGTCACGACGGTTGACTTTGCACTTCCCACACAACGCGATTCACAAAGGATTATGTTTGGTACGAATTAGCCTTATCTACGTACATATACGGCTGGTGCGGCATGTTGCGCCATCCTACTGGGAAAAGAGATGCATGTCTTCTAATAGTGGCCACAAAATACTCCTCAACATGTCTCTATAGCGTTCCCCGTTTACCGTCACATCTTGAAAAAGTAGGGACCAATAATCCCACCACTCCAAAACCCACACCAAACAGTTACTCTTTTTGCACTGGTGGTTCTATGACGACATGTCGATTTTTGGAACTCCAAATCCTACAGTTCTGCTTGTCTGCCCACACTCACTCTGAGCCACAGCAGCAATGTTTTCGGATGTACGTACGGGTCAAACACGCTCATACCTTCTGTTATCCGCAAGCAAGCCAGTTTAAGGAACCTTCTTCACGATTTTTCGTATACCAGTCGCGGACGGAGCTTCATTCCGACCAAATAGTCATCTCAATTTTCGCAAAGTTTCCGCAACACAGCACTCACTTTGAAAATAGTTTTTCAATATTTCCCACCTTTGTTCAAGATTAAAACGATCCGCTGCTCACAGCGGAAGTTTGACACAATCTATCTGTCAATATGTTGAGCATGGACGTGTTACCAACTGTTAATATAATACCAACTTAAAAAAAACAACTGATGGCTCACCCTATATTATCAGTACGTTTGACAACATTCCGGTCTAGCGATTTTTTCACTCCTCTACCGTCAGTCTCGATCATCTGGCATCGTTGCTATGTCTAACCTCGCCACTCGTCAGTCCGTCATCGGTCAGACCTCGACGCAGGTATACTTTATCTGAAGTCACTTGAAACACTATGAAATACCGGGTGCGTTTTATATATCTATATTTAACACGCTCTGTTGGTGCAAAAATCGCCAAATTTCGCAGCAAATATCCCCCGTATAAGATCAAAGGCAGTTTCACCGGTCCACGTGGAGTAAAGCACGCCTATGCGTGGACATAGCCAATGAGAAAGCGTGTATTTCAGAGCTCCGAACAAGTAGGTGGCTACTGAAAATTGAAACAGCTTAGCCAGTGCCGTGTAGCGGTGAATAAACGTGTTTTCTTTAGTCTGTCCGTGTTTTTTCATAGATTTTATTAGTTTGTGTGTTTTTGACTCTTGAATACTCGGTTTACTTGTTGATTTAATTGTTGTGTTGATTGTTCTTGTGTGTCCTAAATATGGCTCTTTGGAGACCTTGGGAAAATGCTCCAAGCCACGAGGAGATGGTTGATGAACCTGTGCAGGCAGAATTCTTTCATAAAGATTTAGAGGAACAGACCCAAAGAGTAATCCTAAATATGTATGATTGTCTGTAAAACGAAAATCCAGATTCCTCGCAAAATCAAATTTTAAACAGAATTTGTATCCTGACAAAAATCAGTCGGTCTACCATTTATCGGGTTATAAAAAGGGGAGATGTAGTCAACCATTCCTTCCACAGAAAGCGCATAGGGCAAAAATTAAAAAAAATAGACGTGGGTTTTCAGGAAGATATTCGTCGTATAATATACGGATTTTATAAAGAAAATTTGGTGCCCACGTTGGAAATGATACGGGATAAATTAAAAGATTATCCTGAAGATTTTTATAATTACAAATGCTTAGACTCACTGCACTGTATTGTAAAACTGTGTGGTTTTTAATACAAAAAATTAGATAAAAGAATGGTGATTATGGAGTCGTCTCGAATCGTTGAATTGCGCCAAGAATTATCTATAGAGAGCAGGAAAGAAATCTGATTTACCTGGATGAAACGTGGTATGATAGCCATTATGTTGTGCAGTACGGCTGGGTTGACGACAGCAACAAGTGCATTTTAAATGCACCATGCAACCGTGGAAAACGAATCATTATTCTCCATGCTGGCAGTGAAAATGGATTTATACCTAATGCCTTGCTGTTATCTGCCAAAAATATTAAAGAATCATGTGCCGACTATCATGAGGACATGACCTCCGACTTATTTGAAAAGTGGATAGAGCAGCAGTTAATACCAAACATTTCCCCAAATTCAGTGATTATTATGGACAATTCGCCATACCATTCCCGACAGAAAAACAAAATTCCGAATACAAGCACAAAAAAACAAGACATTATTGATTTTATGAAGGATAAGGGAATGGAAATACCACAAAAATCAACCAAAGGATCTTATTAAAAGACAAAAATTTGAAAAAGAGTATGTTGTTGACAATCTGCTTCAGCAAAATGGCCATGAAGTATTACGTCTACCTCCCTATTACTGCATTTTTAACCCGATTGAGTTGGTCTGGGCTGCTTTAAAAAAAAAGTAAGAAAACATAATCAGACCCCTCAATTAAGTGAATCGCTATTGGCCACAATAAGAGATGCAGTATCTCATATTGCTGCCACAGACCTATGGAAGCAGTGTTCTAGGCATATTATTGAAAAGAAAATGAATATTGTGTTTTGCCTCCTGTAAATCCCGTTGTAATTCCTCTACAAGATGACTCTAGCGACAGCTCCGAAGGCGAGGATGATATATAAATACCTATAATGTAAGCCTTTATATACGTTTTTATATACCTACTTGCTATGTAAATATTTGCCTATGTCAAACGTTGGAATTCTGTAATTTTCCATTTCTTAACTTTCAGTCAACATAAATTAAACTCCCAATATAAATATTTTTTATCCCAAATCAAAAAAATAAGAAGATAGTAAAATCCATTTATTGTGATATAAAAACATTATTATTATCGTTCTAAATAAATGCCGCACGCCTATGATACGTCATGAAATTACAAAGGACGCGCCGACCAAAGGTTTTTATCCTATTTCAAGTGACTTCAGATACACCATACATGTATGTTCGCGGTATTTCTCCCACACGTTGGTTAAAAAAATTTCTCTATACATCTGCTTCAAGTTCAAATCTACGGGGTAAACTATGATGTATGAGATATGTATGTCGAATAGGTGAGTACAACTACCGGGGTTCGAAGCTTACAAATATACTAAGGTCAAAAAGTTGAGAGATTCTTCCCATTTTTTAACCTCTACAACTTTTTTTCTGAAAATGACCAAGAGCCTCTGAAACGTCAGGAAACGAAGTCTGGGCGGTTTTTATTTTTGCCGTTTCCATTTTTATATTATAGTTCTTCTGCAACTAGATCAATTTCAAAGAACTACAAACATTTCGCGTTCCTGGCATAGTAGTAAATTTGTGTCAAATTTCACGTGGAACTTTCCAAGCTATAGAGGAGTGAAGGTTTACCGGATAGACTGTCAGACATACTGGTAGATGGAAACGATTCATGATGTACATGTCAACATATCTCATTTTCAAAGCTTTTCGCGATTGCAATATTTCCTCGCCAGTTAGCGTGGGAAGTAAAACGAACACCACATGTAGCGTAGCATGACGCACGGCTGATTCTGCAAATATGAAACCGTTAAAATAATCTCAGTGCGTATGAGAAAGTTGCGGATGTGTCAGGAATGCCGAAGTTCCCTCCTAATTACAGAGAAATTTGTCAAAAGCCGGGCGCGACGTAGCTCGGTGAAGCTTAGTTAATTAGTAAGTAGAGAAACACCTCAATTTAGGGTCAGATGGATTCCGCACAGGGCAACACACCACTGTACGTCGCTGTGCGTCCGTACCCTTCTCCTTAATGAACTGTGCTACACGTGCCTTGCGAATTACTTCAAAAATCTCTTGATGAGGTCCTTGACACCTTGGGCTAAAAATTTGCATAAACCTCTTAAAAGATGCTGGAGTTAAACGAGCATTTCATGCATCAGTATCCTATTCGCTGCCATGTACAGGGTGGCCAATATATAACTGACTGATTTAAAATACGCGCCATTTTTGATTAAACGCATTTCAGTAGGTGGCGCCGTAGTAGCTGTTCAAAGCACATGTGTTCAATTCCAAACAGTTCGTACTCCGAAAAATATCGAATTCGTGAAAGTGTAGTGAAGCGCCCTGAGACGTCTACCAGACATCGTTCTCAAGAACTGAGTATTCGTCGCACGTCACTATGCACTATTTGAAAAAATACTTGCATTTGCGGCCATACAAAATTTAGTTAATCCAAGAACTACAACCTAGTAACCTTGGAAGTCGCCGACAATACAGACAGATGTTTTTACCGACAACTGATAATGAGCGAAGAAGCCCACTTTGATATAAGCGGATTCGTTAAGGCGGCTCCGACGCAGTGAGTTTCAGGCCATTTACAAGGGTTTAGCTGCTTCGGAATTGACGCTCCATTTTTCTATATATTTGAATAAAATTTATACAGTATGTTCAGAAGACAATTGTCCAGGGTGCTATAGAGCCACTTTTCTAAAAAAAAATTTTTTTCAGGAGATATGGTGGGTGGAAGTGCAGATAATTGTTGTTCGACTTCTCGATTTTTTTAAAAATAACCCAGAGGAAAAAACGAAAAAGTGGCTCTATAGCACCCTGTGGAGTCTTGTTTTTAGTGCACTGTGAAAATTTCATTGAAAAATATTCAAAAATGAAGCGTCAATTTTGAAGCGCGAAAACCTCTGCAAATAGGCTTTTACACGAATTTTATACACTATCTCGTGCTGCCAGTCGAAGCAACGCGGCGGTGTGTAAGGACTAAGAAAGGACGTATTCAGATAATTTGTTGTCCCAAGTTAAACAGTAGCAGTTTTAACGTCGGTCGTTCGAGATAAACATCGGACCATTAAGTGATATTTTTAATAGACTTCAATGAAAGAGGGGAAATTTTTAATCGATTTTGATCATTTCTTTTTATACAATAGGCCATGCTTCAGAGGTGATACCACAAAAAATCATTTTTGTTCAATCACTCCAATATGGATATCAAATGGAAGCACTTGTACAAAACAGTAATACGAAAACAGTTTCAAATCAAGATGGCGGCCGTTACAAAATGGCGGATAACATACTTGCTAATATCTCAAATAAGAGTCGTCGCCTTGTAGAATACAGTACTTCACTAAAAATTTGATTCCAAGATTGCCGCCGTTTCGAAATTGCGAGTTACATACTTTTGTACAAAACCCCCAATTTACATATCAAATACAGAACTTTGTGACCAAAAGTTTCCAGGTGGTTCCAGGGTCATTGGAGGCGGTAATCTTTTTAGTTAAAAATAATATAGTGAACGCATTTACCACAAATAAAATGTCACTTGCTGTTTAGCTTTAACCTTATGGAGTATCGTAGAATAAACTTAACACGATAAGCGTCATGAGATATAATGCGTGTGTCGCACCTCATTTGGCGCTTTGGGCCTCGTGACACACATGATATGTCTCACTGCTGGCAGTTATATTTGGCCGCGTAACGTAAGACGTGTGCCATGCTGATGTGATTTTCTTACGGGAACCAAGAGTCCGTGGCCTGAGGGACCAAATTATACTGAATTGGAAATGAAAACATTAAAAAACACGTTGTTTATAGAGTTTTACAAAAAGAGGATATTCTACAAATCTAAAACAAAAAGCAAATCTTATAAAATAATCAGACATTCTCATTCAAAAATGAACAAAGTAATTTCACAGCAAATCAGTAAGTTATGGTAAATGTCGATATTCTAACGAACACAAATATGGAGGAACTCTTATAAACTAAACAGATTGACAAAGTCTTATGCAGGGATAAACAAAATACTGGTATAAATAAACAGTAATACAGATAATAATGGAATTACTACAACTACTATCTGATTCACTACCACTTGGAGAATACGCATCAGATAAGTATACATCCCCACATAACTCAGTACTGCCACTCTCTTCATCCGATAGTATTTCATTACACAATTGTTCAAGCCTTTTTTGCTCCGCTTCGTAATGCGACATCACAAATTTGGTATTCAATAATTTATAAACAGTAAAGCAATTTGGACAAGATGACGTACAATACCAACAACGCTTCAATAATAAATGACACGAAACAGTGCTCAACGCGCGACATGATGCAAGTCTTGACTTGCAAAAAACGCGACGCGACTTATGTGCCACGCGACCCGACTGGTCTGTGGGCCACGCGACATACAATTAGTACCTCAGAAAAAAAAATCAAAAAAGGGGAAAAATCATAGGATTTGAGAAAAAAGTCAAGTCAAAATATTAAACCGAAACTTAAAACAAGCTAATTTGACAATAATAACAGTTTGGCCCAGTGGACTGGATTTTCAGATTCTACTGTGGCCCTTAACGTGTCAATGTGACATTTCAATATTCGCCATCTAACAGACTAGATAAAGCTAGCCGATGCTACGTGCTATTGAGCCTGACGATTGACTTTTATTTAAATAAACAATATATACATAATATACAATAAATAGTGAACATCTGGTACTAGTACCAAAATGGAAAAGATTAGCATAACATCTCGCACATCGCTGCTAAAGCGAGATCTGCACACCGCATTTGCCGACACGAAGGGGTTAGTAACGGCGTACAATGTAATATGCTAATCTCTTCCATTTTGGTACCCGAGTACAGCAAAAATAGCCAATTCTCAAGAACTCTTTAATCAAATTCAAGCGGATAACCAAATGGAAATGGTATTTACCATTTTGGGTTGGTATTTACCGATCCGTTCAAGCGAGTGTAGTTATCAGTTTGGTTATAAGATCCGTGACGTCACGAATCAGCTGTTATATGTCATAGTTATCACCGCAAAATTGTGGTATTTACCCAACTCAAGAGTAGTTTTATATTTCTGGTTATTATTTGAAATGTGACAAGTTAGAATTCTGCCGGGTATTGGATATTGTTATTGTACTTCAGCTTCATTTTTGAGAAAATTGATACAGGCTGACTTCAGTTTTTACCATAAAGTGGAGCACCTTATTAGTTATACTCATTTCGGTTGTTGGGGACACTTTAAATGTAGTTCCTATGCGTAACAAAGTATCCTGTGTAGCCATATACCACAAGAATATTAAAATATGGCCATATAAACTCACTAGATGATATCCACCTGTATACGGTTTTGCTAATTTCTTTTTTCATCATTTCTGCTGAATCAATAAATGTTTTCTTTGACATGCGGAAAAATTTAGAGAATTGAAAGTTATCATAGCTACAAAGCCATGGTTCCATCATTAAAAAAAAAATCTGCAAAAAACATTTCTCTCATGAATATTATGAAAGGTTTCTTATTTAAACTTTCCATATACAGTTGTAGACGAAAAAGCACCGATTATTAAGTGATAATAAAAACAATCAGAGATTATATACGCGCTTTTCTAAAATAAACAATTTGCAACAAAACCGCGGTTAAAACCAACACGTTCAAGCGATTCGTGTAACTGACGTCATCAACCCGTGTGTCATCTTGAACCATATTATAACCGCAGCACATAACACAGAAATTTTGGTTATTCGCTTGGATTTGATTTTTTCTTGTTTAAACGGTTCTCTTGTGCCTTCAAGATGGGATCGCGGATTGGCATATTTCTGCTTTTTCTGGGATCGACCAGTTCTGGGAGCAAGCAGTTCATGTAGAAGAATTTCAATTTCTCTTCCATTTCATTTTTCCAGAAAACGTCATCCTTTCGAATGACGTCTATTTTCAAACCATACGGGGTCCAAACACCAAGCACACAGTACTCTCTTTGTGCAACGTGTAGCTGCCCTTGAATTTGGTAATACCACTTATGCTTTTTATTTATTTCATCGTTTATCCAAAACGTAATTTTTTTGTTCAGAATGCCCTCTTCAGGGGCTATTTCTCTAGCAGACCATGGACATTTAATTTCTAGCAGACCTTTTTCGCCTATCAAACCATCTGGCGATGCTGCTAGAAATGGATGGGTCCTATCAATAAACAACCCGCAAGATTGTACTTCTGATTGCGAATATGATTTCTCTATTTCTGATTTTGCCACGCTTTCATGCTTTTTTCCATAGTCACATGCATTGCTAAAGAATTCGGTTGGGTATATTATGGCGTTTACTAGAGCTCTGCAACTTGTTGTATCTCTTCTTCTACAAACCTCACCAAACCGAGACGCAGTCAACCTCATTCTTCGATGAAGACGCCACAAATTGCAATCCTGAGATTTTGTGGCTTGCTCGATCTGGGAAATTTTGGAGTCGGTTTTTGCAAGTTTTTTCAAGAATTCTACCTTGGCAGCCTCTATCGTCGTTGCTCATGTCAGGCTTCTCACAGAATTCCCCATAGGATGCGTTCTCTTTAGTATCACTATCTCTGATTTTAATTTCCTTGGTTTCAGCTTCCTTTTCAGATTTTTGTGCGCTCTCCTTTCTTCAACTTTAGCAATCAAAGAGGTTGGACTGAAACTAGGGAGTAGCCGCTTTTGGATCACACAAACAGGTCGCTGTGTATTGTGGCTCACTACGGCTGCAGCACATCTTCCTTGGTAGGATCTCTTCTTGCAATAATTAATCCGTTTACCCCCAATGAATTTAGCTATGATTCAGTTAAACTGCTCTACAATACTATTATCGACGTCATGAAGTAAACTTACTGCATTTTTAATCAGAATTGCCAGAAATGATATCAGCCTCTGGTGCAAATCTAAAAAAAAAGGGTATACACACCTGAATTTGAAGATCCATGCCATCTGTCTCTGTTAGAGAATGCATATGCGAAACCTTGCTGTCATTTTTAAGCTAAAATAACATATAAAATATAGTTATAATAGTAACTACGTATAGTCTAATTTATTGGCAAAATGAATGCTAAAATTCATAATTGTTTTGGTACCTACTTTTCTCAACTCAACAATAACAGCACAACAATAACAACACAACAATAACAACACGATAATACAACAATACAATAACGGTAATAAGAGTAATAAGGGCTGAGTATACTATGCGCCAAAATAGGGAAACAGTCGTACGCTAGATCGTATATCCAAATCAAATCCGACTCTGTGCAATATGCAAATTCAACCAGGCACGCGAACAGCACACCTCTGCGTATTACTATCCTTTTCTAACGTAGAGCGCTTGCCTTGTCACAACGCCGTCCTACTAGCCTTTCCCTATCACCCCCCCGATTCCCCTCAGAAACTCTGCTTGACTGTGAGAGCGCCGTTAATAATCAGAATTATCGTATCTGGGCATTAGATAACCCTAGTGTCTTCCATCAACGACCACTACATCCTCGTCGAGTCACAGTTTCGTGCGATGTTTGGTATGGAGGTGTCAATGGACCTTACTTCTTTGAAGACGCTGCAGAAAATTCTCCTCCTTGATTTTCATAGTCGTTTCTCTCCTTCAGAAAGGCTGGGGTATTTCTAGATTTCTACTGATCCGGGTCAGCGTCAGCGCTCTCCTATGTTTTCAGGCTGATATAACAGATGATATTTGTAACATAACCTCAAAATAGAGCGCTGATATGGAACAGTAGAAAACTATGAGAATCAGGGAGGCCATAAAGGCGTCCTACAGTTGAAGGAACGACTGAATATACATCCAATAATTCGGGCTTATTTTATTTTTCAGCATTGTTCATAACATTGTGATATACTCAGTGGACAAGGCGAAAACGATGGTTGCACTTAACAATATAGGTTTAGACTTTTTTTACAATCCTCTTCCTAAATGATCCCAGAATAAGGCTCAGAAATCGCCCACGCGAAAAAGATTACAGTCTCCGTAACATCTGGAGCTGGATTGATTGTTTTTTTACTTTTCATTGAAAAAATTTGAAAACCTAGACCTCCCAGGCTTCAAAAGGTATTAAAAAATGCGTGAGATATTCATGACTAGCGTATTATACGTATATTTTCAAATTTCCTATATTTTCGATTTTTCGTACTACAGCCAAAATCTGTCATATTAAAATGTAGGTTGGGAATGACCCGACATTTTTTTGCTCAAAACTATGTTGCCATTGGTTAGATTATCTGAAGTGAAGTATGTTAATTACTCTTGGTCCCACAGCATTACCCCTTCAATATCAAAATAAGTGTGTAAGTTCCCGAGTTGTTATCTTTCCATCGCCGTATACAGGGTGTTTCAGAACTATGGGATCAAACTTGTACGGGGTTATTCGATGTAACAGTAGAAAATATTTGAGTATAGGGACCCATATCCGGCGCTTGTGTGGTGTTGAGAGCCGGCTCACTTTGTTGTACAAGTACGTTGGATTGCCTCCTAGGTCACGCGATTTAACGTCGCTAGATTTTTTCCTGTGGGGACATGTAAAGTCTTTGGTTTACGAAACTTCAGTAGAAACACAGCTAGACTTAATTGGAAACTTACAGCAGCAGTTGAAATCATTTAAAACGAGTATCAAATGTTTAGTCAAGACCGCCGAAATCATGTGCGATGTTTAAATCGGTGTATTCAGGTTGGAGGAAGACATTTTGAACAATTGTTGTGCTGATGTCATGTTCAAAAAGCAAAAATTAAATGCATTAAATCCTATTTAGGCAATTGATCGTCTTTCTAAATTTTAAACGCGTCTTAGGGCCGTAGTGCCGTGGTAACACTTTTCCGGATATGGATCCCTATACTCAAATATTTTGTACTGTTACACTGAATAACCCCTAGAAGTTTGATCCCTTAGTTTTGAAACACCCTGTACATTCGACATGTAAGAAGATTGCAACAAATATTTACTGATTACTTACATTTGCATTGAACGTGTAATTAAAATTACAAACAGACGCTTCCACGAGTTAAATATGTATTTACGTAAATAGTCGACAGGAAATACCAAAAATGCAAATTTCCTGTTGCACCGTCTACTTTTATTTTTTCTGGCTAAGAAAATAGTGTTGACTCACAATGATATTATGAGTTGGTGCTAGCCTTTGCTTGAATTCTTTTAGTATCAACATACATCTGAGAGACAGTTGGTAGGTTTTTCCGGACACAAGAGACACTATTGAAATGCTTAGCCTTTTTGATACACAGAGATGCTGGGCGCGTTATATAGCGTCTCTTAAATGCTTAAATGCTATGTAATTTTCGAATCTCTCCATATAGCAAGAACATTTTTCCTGTGTATTCTGTTGTATCTGCGTCTGACAAGATTGAACTGAATAATGTCATTCGGTCAAAGACTTTGATAAAATTTTAATTCAGGCCAAAGGATTATCCAATCGTCCCAGTCGGAAAACTAAACATTTTGAATATGTACTTGACCCTCAGGATTATTATTCTATTGATTTCTATTGTTTGATAAATAATCGATATAGTTATAAATTTATTTGAAGATGGACTTAGTAGTTAAACCAACATAGCTAACAATCTCGGGTTCTGCACTTCTTTAAAAAAATAAAAACTTGAAAAAGATAAATCCGTGTGAAGATCTTGCCAACTATTTAAAACTGATGGAAAAGCCAAAGACATCAACGGTACTCAGTTATTTGATAAACAAAATGTCTTGAACATACAATTACCTCAAGAACATTGTGACAAGCCATCTGAAGTGTTAAATTATAATAATAGTAATAGAAAATATGTTGAAATAAAAGTGTAACTAACGATACCTGTGACAGTTGCCTCAGCAAGGCGCCCCTTTTCCAAATTAAATACAATTAAAATTTATTTACCGTCAACCCACCCAGGAACGAATCAGCATTTGTGTCAAATGAACAAATCATATTTCACAGAATAAATGTAGGTAACGTGATAAAAAATTTGGGATGGATAAAAATAGGCGATTAAGAAATTCACCGATTATTAATAATACAATTCATTTAATTAGTGGCAAATCGTATTTAGATGGTCAAAGATTCAAAATCGAATTCATAATGCCTATATTAAGATATATATATATATATATATACAGGGTGTCCGCAAAGTTGGGGTTTTCCTTTACACGACGTGTAGATCTTGAAAGCATAAGCAATTTTTCTTAGTACCATATACACCAATGTCTTAAGGGAACCGAGATAAAGGGCTCTGCAACATCAAAAATATCTGAATACCGTCCTGCAGCCGCGACCCGCGACATCACCGCGTGGTACAAGGTCACTGGCTCAACCCGACGACAGAACTGGGTCGTGGTCAGTGTGTCAGGTCAGTATGCAACCTTCAACCGACGGTTACGGTCACGCGTGTAGAGCTAATCGCATAGACGAGAATCCCTCAACAAGCACTAGAGACGTGGCTAGAGAAGTGCAAGTATCAAAAACTAAAGTGTGGCAAACGCTGCGTGAAGAGGGGCTGCATCCGTTTCACGTCCAACGTGTACAAGCCCTTAAACCTGACGATTTTCCAGCAAGAGTGCGGTTTTGTGAGTGGTTGCTGCATCAACATGACATTAATCCGGACTTTTTGAAGTGCATATTGGTGACAGACGAATCTACGTTCACGCGTAATGGGGTGAATAACTTTCGCAACACATGGTGATCGGTATGCTCATTGGACCATTTATTCTCCCAAATCGATTGGACGGGATGCAATACCTAGACTTTTTACGCAACATTTTGCCTTCCTTGTTAGAAGATGTGCCATTAAGTGTAAGACAATTAATGTGGTTTCTGCGTCTGCTCGGTAGCGCATCAGCTGATTTCATTTTCTGTTGGAGCGGTATGATTTCGGGCAGAGACGTACTTAGCCCTTCTCGTCAACTGGAGAGTGAGTACTTTTTCCTTTATTTTTTTTTACTTGGTCGCCCTCGTTCACTACACATTACCTTTGTTACTTCAAGGGTAGTTGTTTCTGAAAAGGAAAAGCCCAACTTTGCGGACACCCTGTATATATATATATATATATAAAAAGGAATGAATGGATCATACAACAATTCTTGAAACTATTACATGGATATGATAAGAACAGGAAGAACTTATCAACTCTATAAAAACATTGATCAACAAATCATATAAACATAAACATAAACAATATAGCGGGTAGTGCATTTTCATTCTTATAAAACATTAACTGTAAGCAGTTACTGTTGCTTGCAATATTCCTACAACACATAGTTCTTTATCTGTATTTGATTTAATATGATATTATGATAATAATATATATATATATATATAATAATGATATTTTTTGTCTCGGGGACTGGGAGGGGAGCGGTATAGCGCATACTTTGTTCCTTTCCTCAGGGCTCACAAAACCCCGAAGCCGGCCCTGTATAATCTAACCTCGTTTTGAGGCAACCCTTGTATAATATTTCTATTTATTTCCCCTTTTGCTTCCAGGCTGTTCTTGTTGTCGTGACTCTAGATACATTATCTAACTTCCAATATTTTATGCAAATGGACTGCGAATGCTGAAGTTCACTTCCTTCAACCTGACACTTGCTAATTAACTCCAGCTAGCTGAGAAAACCTAGCATTTCAGGCAGAGTTTCAAAGATGAATGTATTAATGAATATTCTAGGAACCGCTGCTTGGCAGTCAAGCAGTCTGTCTAAACTTTTGCGATTTTAGATAATTCCTATACAAGCATGAAACTCGATACAGTAGAGCTATTGCTATTGCATAACGCTTTTTAATAAAATGGAGGGGTATAGAAACTTGGGAACGAGCTAAAGTACAGCTTGGCTTATGCGGCGCTTGACACGACGCCACAAGGCATTACTCATCGTCTTCGGTCTCTTTACATGCAAATTTATAGTTCTCAGGAAAAAGTTAAAAATTCGATTGCAAATACTCACGAATAAAATGAATATAGGGACAAAGGGTTATATCACATTTTTATAAAAAATGTCCTACGGAACCCGTCAACTGAGATACAGGGTCTTAAGACCTGATTTAAGTAATGCGGGGCGCAAAATTTGCAGCTACGAATTTGCAATAGAACATAGTAGGCCGCGCGGATCGACGTCAGTACTGAATCTTAACCTCACTCTTTAGTAAACTTAATTCAAAAAATTCGTACAGTACTGTTAGTGGTGATGAATCGTGGATTTACTGTCATGAACCAGAAATAAACGACAGTCGGCTGTTGAGTGTTTGCAAGGTGAAGAAAAGCCAACAAAAGTCATCCGTTCTCGAAGTGTTTCGAAAAAGATGGTCGCGACATTTGGGTCAAAAGCGGGTCATATTGCAACAATTCCTCTTAATGAGCAAAGAACTGTTTCTGGGGATTGGTATACCACAATTTGTTGGCCAAAAGTCATCACCGAGCTTCGAAAAATCAACCCCGAAAGAAGAATCATCCCCCACCAAACAATGCAAGCTCGCACACAGCTTAAAAACAAGGCAGTATTTAACGGAAGAAAACGTGGAATTATTGGAGCATCCTCCATATAGTCCCGATCTAACGATTTCTTGACTTTCCCGAAAATTAAAAACAGACTGCGTGGTCTAAGGTTCCAGTCACCAGACGAAGCAGTTGACGCATTCAAAAATGCCGTTTTGGATCTGCCAGCATACGAGTGGAATAAGTGCTTCGAAAATTGGTTCGAGCGCGTGCAGATGTGTCTTCGTGGAAAAACAATAAAGTCATTTAAAACTACCTACCGTGTTGTTTTATTCCCATATGCGAAACTTAAAAGACATCCCTCGTATGGCAAAATTTGTCCAACGAGAAGGCGTTTTTGACGGGATGGATGGAAAGAATGAGGTCCATTTCTTGTAAATGCCAACACTAGAGAAAATTTACGATTTGTGTAAATTGGGCCCCTAATTCACGTATTAAATGAAGAAATACTTCATATTTATGGTTAGGTACAGAAACTTTTATTTTTTCCATTTTGCCCCGGACGGAAATGTGTGAACGATAGGCAAATTTGATCAATCAGAAAGAAGGATTTCCGATATAGATGCAAATTCGACAAATCAGAAAGAAGGATTGCGGTCTGCTCGAAACCTGGGTCAAACCTAATCAATAGATCGATATGATAGCAATTAATGAGCATTTTATTGAAAACAACAGTGTCACTACTGTCCGAGAGGAATAATTTAAATTTTATTAATCCATCACATCTCCATTGAGGGTAGGTACAAATACCTATTTTCTCTTTTTATAGTTTTGTATCAGGTCAGTTCAGTCACTAGATTGTTGGTTTTTGTCCTGGTGTTCAAAATTCTGCTTTATAAATTTATGAAGACATTAATAAATGGAGTAAGCTCTTCTTCAACAGACATCGAGTAAATATTATAAATATAAACATGTTTTATGGTCAACACGTGCGTAGGGCAAATTTTCCTTCCGTAACAGGGAGTCCCAACTAACAATTATCACTCCTATCAGGATTGCAAGAAATACGGCTGAACAGTTTCTTACTAAAAACTTAAACACCACTTTGCTAGTTTTGGCAATGACCTCGCCACCGTCACGGTCCATGTTTCGAACAGGCGTCAAATCCTTCTTTCTGATTGGCCGAATTTGCGTCCGGTCACAAATTTTGTGTTCGGCACGGGCATCATGTAAAAAATCTATAAACGTCAAAAAAAAACCTATAAGAGTCAACTTGCAGACTAGGTAGTTTTTAGGGCGCAAACAGTCATTCCCCGTTTGCTCACTAGGATCCTTGTGAACGTCCATCTATGGAGGAATCACTCAAACTAAACTACGCATTATTGGTTGCATAGTTTTGTGGGGCTGAGTGATACAGGTCTGTAGTTTT
>CAVLJG010003590.1:0-23002 GCA_963669975.1 Acanthoscelides obtectus
CAATGATACTCACATCTGTCCTGTTTCTAAGACTGATCTTAATCATAGATTACAAAAAAACTCATTATTGAATCAGAGGAAACAGATTACAAAATTTGATTTTCAAGCGATACTATTACTTACTGTCCAACAACTATAATACTTAATAATTTCAAGCTTCTGTTCTAATTTTTAAGATGTTATTATTATATGTCATGTTTCTAATTGATTGATCATAATCATACAACATTAAAAAAAATAGAGGAAATTTTATTTTAAAGCGATAGCACATTTTTCTCCAGATCATAAAGCAGCTTGTTCATCTGCTTCTGTTGAATTTTTCCCAAACGAAGAACTTTACCACCAACAAACTCATAAATATTGTAAAAACCTTGTAGTAGTAGTATCTCACCTGAGTAGTATGTATAAATGGAAAATAAGTAAACAAACTTGTCAGAATTAGAAGATCTAATTAGTCTTTAACTACACTAACAAATTTCTGTACAAGTGATGAAAATTGTTGATTACTCTCATGTTTTGAATGCAAATGGAATCATTGCTCACTTTTACATAGGCATTTGTGTTAGGTGTGAGATTCTGTCAGTGCACGGTTTGAAGTTTGTGACTACTTCTATGAAGTTCAGTAAGAGTTCAGTCTTGACCCTCAGTTCAATTTATTTAAATATGTAGACTTATTAGCTGGCTAACAGTGGCACATATTATCAAGCAGATGAAGGGAAAATGCAAAGCGCTGAATAATAGCATTGATAATCATATCTACTACCAAAGTTTTCAAAATTACTAAGACTTTCACAGCCACTGCAGTTGTTTTATTTTGATCTCAATGCAGAATGTATGTACTTCGATTTAGAATGTAGCTGCTTTAAGGACTTGTCACTTCCAAGACTTGTCAAAACAACAGACACCATTACTTGTCAAAAAACTATAGCACTTGATGATTTCAAATTTCTATTCTGTTTTTAAAGATGTTATTATTATATGTCTAATTTCAAGGATACTCACATCTGTCCTGTTTCTAAGACTGATCTTAATCATAGATTACAGAAAAATTCATTATTGAATCAGAGGAAACAGATTACAAAATTTGATTTTCAAGCGATACTATTACTTACTGTCCAACAACTATAGTACTAATAATTTCAAGCTTCTGGTCTAATTTTTAGAGATGTTATTATTATATGTCATGTTTCTAATTGATTGATCATAATCATACAACATTAAAAAAATAGAGGAAATTTTATTTTAAGGCGATAGCACATTTTTCTCCAGATCATAAAGCGAGCATTGTTCATCTGCTTCTGTTGAATTTTTCCCAAACGAAGAACTTTACCACCAACAAACTCATAAATATTGTAAAAACCTTGTAGTAGTAGTATCTCACCTGAGTAGTATGTATAAATGGAAAATAAGTAAACAAACTTGTCATCTATCCCTTCGATTGGCAATATTATCAAGCAGATGAAGGAATATGCAAAGCGCTGAAAATAGTATTGATAATCATATCTACTACCAAAGTTTTCAAAATTACTAAGACTTTCACAGCCACTGCAGTTGTTTATTTTGATCTAAATCAATTTAGAATGTAGCTGCTTTAAGAACTTGTGACTTCCAAGACTTGTCAAAAACAACAGACACCATTACTTGTCAAAATTTGTAAGATAAGTACTCTTGCACAGTATAATCGTAACTTGGTATAGACATATTTGTGATATCGCTTAGATTAAGCCTGCCAGGGGAGTGAAAGTTACCTATACGAGTACTGAACTCTACATTAAAATAATTTATGATGCCATGTGTTGTATCTAAACTATTTTATTTCTGCAGATCACAATAATTATTACATACATCCCTTAAAAGGGCCCCCAATTTGAAGTAACATATTATAGAGTTCAATTTTCACATTGTTGTTATTTTTACGGGTTCTTCTTTCTGGCGATGGAAAGTTCAATTGCTTCTCCCTATTATACCTAAACAATGTAGGTCTATTTTCTTTTTTCCCCATCCACAAAGTGACAACTACATAAGTATGCACCAGGACCTGGTTCAACAACTGTTCTCCTGCAATAATAGTAAAAATAAGACAAAAGTTCAATTTGAAAATATCCTATCAAAGAACGGTAGCTCATATGAATAGCAATATCTAAATACAGCATTTTTTATAAGCAAGATACACACACATTAGCGGATCGCTCAGTTACATACCTGCTTGTAAACTAACGGCCTTATTTTCAACAAAAATTGTTTTAAAACTCCACTTTAACCACTTGATACGGAAGAAGTTTTCTCAAGGTGTTTATGTTTACTTTTTTTTTAGTTTTACGGATTTCCTTACTATGATATTTAGGAATTAACTTTCAGAATCTTAATTTTTCCTTTCATTATGTTGTAGATGCACACATCTCACAATAGGAGTTATTGAATTTTAATTTTAAACAAAATACATTTCATTTTCCAGGTTAGAAAAAATTACCTATGACAATGACATTGACATTACAAAACAGAAAACATATACACTGAAGAAAGCATAGTCCACTGCTATCCATAGACGAACACGGTTGACATATGTCAGTGTCAAGCGCCATTTTTTTGCAAGTCGTGTTATAGCTAGATTTATGCGACGATCCTCATATAAATCTAAGTCTGCTATACAATTTGCTACATGGAAGATTTTATAACGCCATGTATGGTATTAACAACAACACATGCGACGTTGCCGGCATCTCACATAAATCTGAGTCTGTTATACAATTGTATACAGGATATTTTCAATGCTATATGGAAGATAACAGACAACAGATAACAGGTAAAAGGTGGTAACAGGTAACAAGTGGTAACATATAACAGATAACAGATAACTTATAACAGATAAAGATAAAAGATGACAGATAACAGATAAAAAGTAACAGATAGAAGAAAACAGGTAACAGATAACAAATAACTGATAACTGAAACTAAAAAATGAAAACTGAAATCTGAAGAATGAAAAATGAAAATGAAAAATTGAAAATTAAAAATCAAAAATCAAAAAATCAAATCGAAAAATCGAAAAAATCGAAAAATCGAAAATCGAAAAATCGAAAAATCGAAAAAATCGAAAAATCGAAAAATCGAAAAATAGAAAAAATCGAAAAATCGAAAAATCGAGAAATCGAGAAATTAAAAATTAAAAATTAAAAAATTGAAATTAAAAATTAAAAATTAAAATTAAAAATTAAAAATTAAAAATTAGAAATTAAAAATTAAAATAGAAAATTAAAAATGAAAAATTAAAAATTAAATAGAAAAATGAAAAATGAAAACTGATAACTTATAAAAGATAACAGATACCAGAAACCAGATACTAGACACCAGATACCAGACACCAGAATCCCAGATACCAGATACCAGACACCAGACACCAGATACCAGACATCAGATACCAGAAACCAGATACCAGATACGAGATACCAGATACCAGATACCAGAACCAGATACCAGACACCAGACACAAGATACCAGACATCAATACCAGACACCAGAAACCAGATACAGATACGAGATACCAGACACCAGACACCAGATACCAGATACCAAACACCAGAATACGAGATACCAGATACCAGATACCAGCCACCAGAAACCAGATACCAGATAAAGAGATAACAGATACCAATACAGATACCAGACACCAGATACCAGATACCAGACACCAGACACCAGATACCAGACATCAGATACCAGACACCAGATACAGATACCAGATGCCAGACACCAGATACCGGATACCATATACCAGACAACCAGATACCAGATACCAGATACCATACACCGGATACCGGATACCAGACATCAGATACCAGACACCAGAACCAGATACCAGATACCAGACACCAGACACCAGATACCAGATACCAAACACCAGATACGATATACCCGATACCAGATACCAGCCACCAGAAACCATGATACCAGATAAAGAGATACGATACCAAATACCAGATACCAGACATACCAGATACCAGATACCAGATACCAGACACCAGACACCAGATACCAGACATGAGATACCAGACACCAGACACCAGATACCAGATGCCAGACACCAGATACCGGATACCAGATACCAGACATCAGATACCAGACACCAGATACCAGATACCAGATACCAGACACCGGATACCGGATACCAGATACCAGATATCAGATACCAGACACCAGATACCTGATACCTGATACCAGATACCAGATACCAGACACCGGATACCGGATACCAGATACCAGATACCAGATACCTGATACCAGATACCAGATCAAAGATGCCAAAGGATAAAAAATGATTAGAGATAGTTATCGCTAGCATTGCATTAGCATACCAGCAACTGCGCTACGTGAGGTTTTAAATAAAGACATCAACGTACAATATTTGGCATAGCGTTAGCATGCCAGAAAACTGCGCTAGTCGACTATATTAAGCGGTGATCGATTGTTTTAAGGAAGAGGTCACGTGACGTTAGAAATTTTGGGCGGGCGACGTCGACGCGGTTTTTTCCGGTTTTTTAGGAGGTTCGCGAAACGCCCGGAAGGAAAGAGGTACCGTTTCGGAAAGTAGAAACTCGGCGCTTTACGGGCGGGCGAGAGCCGTCGCGGCGAGACGAACGGATCGGATCGAAAACGGCCGGTAAAGTCGAAAAATCGACCGTTTTTCGGACGGTACGCGGCGTTATTTCACACTGGTTTCGCCGTTTATCGAAATATCGACTCGAGATCGGTCTCGTTCGAGAGCTAAACGAAAAATACGTGCCTATTAGCTAAATCTGTTCGGTTCCGCGTCTCGGTTTTTTTTCTAGAAATGTTCGAAAAAAAAGCGACAAAAATGACGAATCGCCTATGAAAAACTACGATATCTCCCTTATGCCGACGAGAAAAGGAATTTCGCGTGCCGCGTTCGTACATCTCGGCGAGCGCAACAAATTACGCAGAGAGACGTTTTTTCGTTTACGGTACCCGTTTCGAATAAACGAACCTCGAACGTCGTCAAGAATGACTTTTTTGCGTATAAAGCGCGCTGCTTCGCCGTATATCAGCTATCTCCTCCGAAGATAAAGGAGCTACGAACCTGACGATTTTGCGTGAGAAGCCCATGCTTCGGACACTCTTTTAATACTATTTTCATCATCATTATTCGTTTACGTTGAAAAGTTTCGATTTTTTTTAAAATTCCTCGACAATACGCTACTTTTCGACGCGTGAAAAAGTCACCTTGTCATCCGACTCTGTCCTCGCTTATTACTACCGTACGTGAGCGAGTAAAAATTATACAGCTATCGAAAAATAACGATAATGAGCTGACGAAACGATTCTGACCGTCAGAATTACCGTCAAATTTCGAAAAAGTAAACTTTGAGCGCCTCAAAAGTACCGATGACAACCGTTTTTCGGCGTACTTTGTCTTCGTCGATACGCACCTGCGTTACGGAGCGACGTAGCTACGATTTTTTTTCGCAAAACGAAAGGCCAAAGTCTCCTGATTAAACCGACATACGACACGTTACCCGATCGCATTTTTTAAACTCGGCAGATTAGAAAATTCAAAGATATGCAGATATTTTTAGTTTGACGTTTCAATTTTGAATTTCCCCTCCAGATCCCCGGATTCCTGTTAGGCGGGGTATTGTAGACACGATCGTATTACGAAAGCGAGCGCGTGCAAGCGGAACGTCAAAAACGTGCCATTTTCGGCTTTATGTTGGTCGCTTCATCGAATATAGGATCACGCCGAATACCATTGTCCTTTTTTACGCGTGAAAATCAACATTTTCGAAAAGATTCAAAATTTCTATATTCCATTGTCTAAACGGACCGGACTAGAGCCATTAAAATCGGATGAATCTAGTAGTTTTTTATGTTTACAGATTGCGATGTCTACCGCCAAAGGCTGCAATTATTCTTTGACGTTCATCAGTTTATTGAAATCATCATCGGTTTATAAATACGATAAAAATATGATTGTAAGCCCCTATTCATGTTATAATTTTACAATATGGCATAAAGCTCCGCTTTTCCAACCGATTGATATAAAGCGTATGTCTGATTGCATCACATTGCATCATTCTAACCTACAATGTATGAATGTAAACATTATCGAAATCTTAACAATGAGGCTCCCGTTAATAAGGATTAATTAGAAGCTTAGAACAAGCAATCGCAGCTACAAATAGTGAAAGTGTTGTGTGAAGTGTTTACAGTTTATGTGTTTCTATTGCAAACGTAAGTAGTCAGTCACTTCTATGAAGTTCAGTAAGAGTTCAGTCTTGACCCTCAGTTCAATGTATCTAAATATGTAGACCTATTAGCTGGCTAACAGTGGCACATATTATCAAGCAGATGAAGGAATATGCAAAGCGCTGAAAAATAGCATTGATAATCATATCTACTACCAAAGTTTTCAAAATTACTAAGACTTTCACAGCCACTGCAGTTGTTTATTTTGATCTCAATGCAGAATGTATGTACTTCGATTTAGAATGTAGCTGCTTTAAGGACTTGTCACTTCCAAGACTTGTCAAAACAACAGACACCATTACTTGTCAAAAAACTATAGCACTTGATGATTTCAAATTTCTATTCTGTTTTTAAAGATGTTGTTATTATATGTCTAATTTCAAGGATACTCACATCTGTCCTGTTTCTAAGACTGATCTTAATCATAGATTACAGAAAAATTCATTATTGAATCAGAGGAAACAGATTACAAAATTTGATTTTCAAGCGATACTATTACTTACTGTCCAACAACTATAGTACTTAATAATTTCAAGCTTCTGGTCTAATTTTTAGAGATATTATTATATGTCATGTTTCTAATTGATTGATCATAATCATACAACATTAAAAAAAATAGAGGAAATTTTATTTTAAGGCGATAGCACATTTTTCTCCAGATCATAAAGCGAGCATTGTTCATCTGCTTCTGTTGAATTTTTCCCAAACGAAGAACTTTACCACCAACAAACTCATAAATATTGTAAAAACCTTGTAGTAGTAGTATCTCACCTGAGTAGTATGTATAAATGGAAAATAAGTAAACAAACTTGTCATCTATCCCCTCGATTGGCAAATATTATCAAGCAGATGAAGGAATATGCAAAGCGCTGAAAAATAGCATTGATAATCATATCTACTACCAAAGTTTTCAAAATTACTAAGACTTTCACAGCCACTGCAGTTGTTTATTTTGATCTCAATGCAGAATGTATGTACTTCGATTTAGAATGTAGCTGCTTTAAGGACTTGTCACTTCCAAGACTTGTCAAAACAACAGACACCATTACTTGTCAAAAAACTATAGCACTTGATGATTTCAAATTTCTATTCTGTTTTTAAAGATGTTGTTATTATATGTCTAATTTGAAGGATACTCACATCTGTCCTGTTTCTAAGACTGATCTTAATCATAGATTACAGAAAAATTCATTATTGAATCAGAGGAAACAGATTACAAAATTTGATTTTCAAGCGATACTATTACTTACTGTCCAACAACTATAGTACTTAATAATTTCAAGCTTCTGGTCTAATTTTTAGAGATGTTATTATTATATGTCATGTTTCTAATTGATTGATCATAATCATACAACATTAAAAAAAATAGAGGAAATTTTATTTTAAGGCGATAGCACATTTTTCTCCAGATCATAAAGCGAGCATTGTTCATCTGCTTCTGTTGAATTTTTCCCAAACGAAGAACTTTACCACCAACAAACTCATAAATATTGTAACAACCTTGTAGTAGTAGTATCTCACCTGAGTAGTATGTATAAATGGAAAATAAGTAAACAAACTTGTCATCTATCCCTTCGATTGGCAAATATTATCAAGCAGATGAAGGAATATGCAAAGCGCTGAAAAATAGCATTGATAATCATATCTACTACCAAAGTTTTCAAAATTACTAAGACTTTCACAGCCACTGCAGTTGTTTATTTGATCTAAATCGATTTAGAATGTAGCTGCTTTAAGAACTTGTGACTTCCAAGACTTGTCAAAACAACAGACACCATTACTTGTCAAAATTTGTAAGATAAGTACTCTTGCACAGTATAATCGTAACTTGGTATAGACATATTTGTGATATCGCTTAGATTAAGCCTGCCAGGGGAGTGAAAGTTACCTATACGAGTACTGAATTCTACATTAAAATAATTTATGATGCCATGTGTTGTATCTAAACTATTTTTATTTTTGCAGATCACATAATTATTACATACATCCCTTAAAAGGGCCCAATTTGAAGTAACATATTATAGAGTTCAATTTTCACATTGTTGTTATTTTTACGGGTTCTTCTTTCTGGCGATGGAAAGTTCAATTGCTTCTCCCTATTATACCTAAACAATGTAGGTCTATTTTCTTTTTTCCCATCCACAAAGTGACAACTACATAAGTATGCACCAGGACCTGGTTCAACAACTGTTCTCCTGCAATAAATAGTAAAAATAAGACAAAAGTTCAATTTGAAAATATTCTATCAAAGAATGGTAGCTAATGTGAATAGCAATATCTAAATACAGCATTTTTTATAAGCAAGATACACACACATTAGCGGATCGCTCAGTTACATACCTGCTTGTAAACTAACGGCCTTATTTTCAACAAAAATTGTTTTAAAACTCCACTTTAACCACTTGATACGGAAGAAGTTTTCTCAAGGTGTTTATGTTTACTTTTTTTTTAGTTTTACGGATTTCCTTACTATGATATTTAGGAATTAACTTTCAGAATCTTAATTTTTCCTTTCATTATGTTGTAGATGCACACATCTCACAATAGGAGTTATTGAATTTTAATTTTAAACAAAATACATTTCATTTTCCAGGTTAGAAAAAATTACCTATGACAATGACATTGACATTACAAAACAGAAAACATATACACTGAAGAAAGCATAGTCCACTGCTATCCATAGACGAACACGGTTGACATATGTCAGTGTCAAGCGCCATTTTTTTGCAAGTCGTGTTATAGCTAGATTTATGCGACGATCCTCATATAAATCTAAGTCTGCTATACAATTTGCTACATGGAAGATTTTATAACGCCATGTATGGTATTAACAACAACACATGCGACGTTGCCGGCATCTCACATAAATCTGAGTCTGTTATACAATTGTATACAGGATATTTTCAATGCTATATGGAAGATAACAGACAACAGATAACAGGTAAAAGGTGGTAACAGATAACAGGTGGTAACATATAACAGATAACAGATAACTTATAACAGATAAAAGATAAAATATGACAGACAACAGATAAAAAGTAACAGATAGAAGAAAACAGGTAACAGATAACAAATAACTGATAACTGAAAACTAAAAAATGAAAACTGAAATCTGAAGAATGAAAAATGAAAAATGAAAAATGAAAAATGAAAAATGAAAAATTGAAAATTGAAAATTAAAAATCAAAAATCAAAAATCAAAACTCAAAAATCAAAATCAAAAATCAAAATCAAAAATCAAAAATCAAAATCAAAATCAAAATCAAAATCAAAATCAAAATCAAAATCAAAATCAAAAATCAAAAATCAAAGATCAAAAATCAAAAATCAAAAATCAAAGATCAAAATCAAAAATCAAAAATCAAAAATCAAAAAATCAAAAATCCGAAAATCGAAAATCGAAAAATCGAAAAATCGAAAAATCGAAAAATCGAAAAATCGAAAAATCGAAAAATCGAAAAATCGAAAAATAGAAAAATCGAAATTAAAAATTAAAAATTAAAAATTAAAAATTAAAATTAAAATTAAAAATTAAAATTAAATAGAAAATTAAAAATGAAAAATTAAAAATGAAAAATTAAAAATTAAAATAGAAAAATGAAAACTGATAACTTATAAAAGATAACAGATACCAGATAGCAGATACCAGAAACCAGATACTAGACACCAGATACCAGACACCAGATACCAGATACCAGACACCAGATACCAGATACCAGATGCCAGACACCAGATACCAGACACCAGATACCAGACACCAGACACCAGAAACGAGATACGAGATACCAGATACCAGATACCAGACACCAGATACCAGATACCAAACACCAGATACGAGATACCAGATACCAGATACCAGCCACCAGATACCAGACACCAGATACCAGACACCAGATGCCAGATACCAGATACCAGACACCAGATACCAGATACCAGATACCAGACACCAGATACCAGACATCAGATACCAGACACCAGATACCAAACATCAGATACCTGATACCAGATACCAGATACCAGACACCAGATACCAGATACCAGATACCAGATACCAGATACCAGATACCAGACACCAGATACCAGATACCAGACACCAGACACCAGAAACGAGATACGAGATACCAGATACCAGATACCAGACACCAGACACCAGATACCAGATACCAAACACCAGATACGAGATACCAGATACCAGATACC
The DNA here is from genome assembly GCA_963669975.1 of Acanthoscelides obtectus. NCBI lineage: Eukaryota > Metazoa > Arthropoda > Insecta > Coleoptera > Chrysomelidae > Acanthoscelides > Acanthoscelides obtectus. The sequence continues at coordinate 10,462 of CAVLJG010003590.1, forward strand.
AGCCACCAGATACCAGACACCAGATGCCAGACACCAGATACCAGACACCAGATACCAGACACCAGATACCAGATACCAGACACCAGACACCAGATACCAGACATCAGATACCAGACACCAGATACCAGATACAAACATCAGATACCTGATACCAGATACCAGATACGAGATACCAGATACCAGATACCAGACACCAGATACCAGACACCAGATACCAGACACCAGAAACCAGATACCAGATAAAGAGATAACAGATACCAAATGCCAGATACCAGACACCAGATACCAGACACCAGAAACCAGATACCAGATACCAGATACGAGATACCAGAAACCAGATACCAGACACCAGACACCAGACACCAGATACCAGATACCAGACACCAGACACCAGATACCAGATACCAGACATCAGATACCAGACACCAGAAACCAGATACGAGATACCAGATACCAGATACCAGATACCAGACACCAGACACCAGATACCAGATACCAAACACCAGATACGAGATACCAGATACCAGATACCAGCCACCAGATACCAGACACCAGATACCAGACACCAGAAACCAGATACCAGATAAAGAGATAACAGATACCAAATACCAGATACCAGACACCAGACACCAGATACCAGACACCAGATACCAGACACCAGATACCAGACACCAGATACCAGATACCAGACACCAGATACCAGACATCAGATACCAGACACCAGATACCAAACATCAGATACCTGATACCAGATACCAGATACCAGATACGAGATACCAGATACCAGACACCAGATACCAGACACCAGATACCAGACACCAGATACCAGACACCAGAAACCAGATACCAGATAAAGAGATAACAGATACCAAATACCAGATACCAGACACCAGATACCAGATTCCAGATACCAGATCAAAGATGCCAAAGGATAAAAAATGATTAGAGATAGTTATCGCTAGCATTGCATTAGCATACCAGCAACTGCGCTACGTGAGGTTTTAAATAAACACATCAACGTACAATATTTGGCATAGCGTTAGCATGCCAGAAACTGCGCTAGTCGACTATATTAAGCGGTGATCGATTGTTTTAAGGAAGAGGTCACGTGACGTTAGAAATTTTGGGCGGGCGACGTCGACGCGGTTTTCCGGTTTTTTAGGAGGTTCGCGAAACGCCCGGAAGGAAAGAGGTACCGTTTCGGAAAGTAGAAACTCGGCGCTTTACGGGCGGGCGAGAGCCGTCGCGGCGAGACGAACGGATCGGATCGAAAACGGCCGGTAAAGTCGAAAAATCGACCGTTTTTCGGACGGTACGCGGCGTTATTTCACACTGGTTTCGCCGTTTATCGAAATATCGACTCGAGATCGGTCTCGTTCGATAGCTAAACGAAAAATACGTGCCTATTAGCTAAATCTGTTCGGTTCCGCGTCTCGGTTTTTTTTCTAGAAATGTTCGAAAAAAAAGCGACAAAAATGACGAATCGCCTTGAAAACTACGATATCTCCCTTATGCCGACGAGAAAAGGAATTTCGCGTGCCGCGTTTCGTACATCTCGGCGAGCGCAACAAATTACGCGGAGAGACGTTTTTTCGTTTACGGTACCCGTTTCGAATAAACGAACCTCGAACGTCGTCAAGAATGACTTTTTTGCGTATAAAGCGCGCTGCTTCGCCGTATATCAGCTATCTCCTCCGAAGATAAAGGAGCTACGAACCTGACGATTTTTGCGTGAGAAAGCCCATGCTTCGGACACTCTTTTAATACTATTTTCATCATCATTATTCGTTTACGTTGAAAAGTTTCGATTTTTTAAAAATTCCTCGACAATACGCTACTTTTCGACGCGTGAAAAAGTCACCTTGTCATCCGACTCTGTCCTCGCTTATTACTACCGTACGTGAGCGAGTAAAAATTATACAGCTATCGAAAAATAACGAAAATGAGCTGACGAAACGATTCTGACCGTCAGAATTACCGTCAAATTTCGAAAAAGTAAACTTTGAGCGCCTCAAAAGTACCGATGACAACCGTTTTTCGGCGTACTTTGTCTTCGTCGATACGCACCTGCGTTACGGAGCGACGTAGCTACGATTTTTTTTCGCAAAACGAAAGGCCAAAGTCTCCTGATTAAACCGACATACGACACGTTACCCGATCGCATTTTTTAAACTCGGCAGATTAGAAAATTCAAAGATATGCAGATATTTTTAGTTTGACGTTTCAATTTTGAATTTCCCCTCCAGATCCCCGGATTCCTGTTAGGCGGGGTATTGTAGACACGATCGTATTACGAAAGCGAGCGCGTGCAAGCGGAACGTCAAAAACGTGCCATTTTCGGCTTTATGTTGGTCGCTTCATCGAATATAGGATCACGCCGAATACCATTGTCCTTTTTTACGCGTGAAAATCAACATTTTCGAAAAGATTCAAAATTTCTATATTCCATTGTCTAAACGGACCGGACTAGAGCCATTAAAATCGGATGAATCTAGTAGTTTTTTATGTTTACAGATTGCGATGTCTACCGCCAAAGGCTGCAATTATTCTTTGACGTTCATCAGTTTATTGAAATCATCATCGGTTTATAAATACGATAAAAATATGATTGTAAGCCCCTATTCATGTTATAATTTTACAATATGGCATAAAGCTCCGCTTTTCCAACCGATTGATATAAAGCGTATGTCTGATTGCATCACATTGCATCATTCTAACCTACAATGTATGAATGTAAACATTATCGAAATCTTAACAATGAGGCTCCCGTTAATAAGGATTAATTAGAAGCTTAGAACAAGCAATCGCAGCTACAAATAGTGAAAGTGTTGTGTGAAGTGTTTACAGTTTATGTGTTTCTATTGCAAACGTAAGTAGTCAGTCACTTCTATGAAGTTCAGTAAGAGTTCAGTCTTGACCCTCAGTTCAATGTATCTAAATATGTAGACCTATTAGCTGGCTAACAGTGGCACATATTATCAAGCAGATGAAGGAATATGCAAAGCGCTGAAAAATAGCATTGATAATCATATCTACTACCAAAGTTTTCAAAATTACTAAGACTTTCACAGCCACTGCAGTTGTTTATTTTGATCTCAATGCAGAATGTATGTACTTCGATTTAGAATGTAGCTGCTTTAAGGACTTGTCACTTCCAAGACTTGTCAAAACAACAGACACCATTACTTGTCAAAAAACTATAGCACTTGATGATTTCAAATTTCTATTCTGTTTTTAAAGATGTTATTATTATATGTCTAATTTCAATGATACTCACATCTGTCCTGTTTCTAAGACTGATCTTAATCATAGATTACAAAAAAACTCATTATTGAATCAGAGGAAACAGATTACAAAATTTGATTTTCAAGCGATACTATTACTTACTGTCCAACAACTATAGTACTTAATAATTTCAAGCTTCTGGTCTAATTTTTTGAGATGTTATTATTATATGTCATGTTTCTAATTGATTGATCATAATCATACAACATTAAAAAAAATAGAGGAAATTTTATTTTAAAGCGATAGCACATTTTTCTCCAGATCATAAAGCGAGCATTGTTCATCTGCTTCTGTTGAATTTTTCCCAAACGAAGAACTTTACCACCAACAAACTCATAAATATTGTAAAAACCTTGTAGTAGTAGTATCTCACCTGAGTAGTATGTATAAATGGAAAATAAGTAAACAAACTTGTCATCTATCCCTTCGATTGGCAAATATTATCAAGCAGATGAAGGAATATGCAAAGCGCTGAAAAATAGCATCGATAATCATATCTACTACCAAAGTTTTCAAAATTACTAAGACTTTCACAGCCACTGCAGTTGTTTATTTTGATCTAAATCGATTTAGAATGTAGCTGCTTTAAGAACTTGTGACTTCCAAGACTTGTCAAAACAACAGACACCATTACTTGTCAAAATTTGTAAGATAAGTACTCTTGCACAGTATAATCGTAACTTGGTATAGACATATTTGTGATATCGCTTAGATTAAGCCTGCCAGGGGAGTGAAAGTTACCTATACGAGTACTGAACTCTACATTAAAATAATTTATGATGCCATGTGTTGTATCTAAACTATTTTTATTTCTGTAGATCACATAATTATTACATACATCCCTTAAAAGGGCCCAATTTAAAGTAACATATTATAGAGTTCAATTTTCACATTGTTGTTATTTTTACGGGTTCTTCTTTCTGGCGATGGAAAGTTCAATTGCTTCTCCCTATTATACTTAAACAATGTAGGTCTATTTTCTTTTTTCCCATCCACAAAGTGACAACTACATAAGTATGCACCAGGACCTGGTTCAACTGTTCTCCTGCAATAAATAGTAAAAATAAGATAAAAGTTTAACCACTTGATACGGAAGAAGTTTTCTCAAGGTGTTCATGTTTACTTTTTTTTAGTTTTACGGATTTCCTTACTATGATATTTAGGAATTAACTTTCAGAATTTTAATTTTTCCTTTCATTATGATGTAGATGCACATCATCTCACAGTAGGAGTTATTGAATTTTAATTTTAAACAAAATACAAAATACATTTCATTTTCCAGGTTAGAAAAAATTACCCATGACAATGACATTGACATTACAAAACAGAAAACATATACACTGAAGAAAGCATAGTCCACTGCTATCCATAGACGAACACGGTTGACATATGTCAGTGTCAAGCGCCATTTTTTTGCAAGTCGTGTGGTAGCTAGATTTATGCGACGATCTTCATATAAATCTAAGTCTGCTATACAATTTGCTACATGGAAGATTTTATAACGCCATGTATGATATTAACAACAAAACATGCGACGTTGCCGGCATCTCACATAAATCTGAGTCTGTTATACAATTTTATACAGGATATTTTCAATGCTATATGGAAGATAACAGACAACAGATAACAGGTAAAAGGTGGTAACAGGTAACAGATGGTAACATATAACAGATAACAGATAACTTATAACAGATAAAAGATAAGAGATGACAGATAACAGATAAAAAGTAACAGATAAAAGAAAACAGGTAACAGATAACAAATAACTGATAACTGAAACTAAAAAAATGAAAACTGAAATCTGAAGAATGAAAAATGAAAAATGAAAAATTGAAAATTGAAAATTGAAAATTAAAAATCAAAAATCAAAAATCAAAACTCAAAATCCGAAAATCCGAAAATCCGAAAATCCGAAAAATACGAAAAATCGAAAAATCGAAAAATCGAAAAATCGAAAAATCGAAAAATCGAAAAATCGAAAAATCGAAAAATCGAAAAATCGAAAAATCGAAAAATCGAAAAATCGAAAAATCGAAAAATCGAAAAATCGAAAAATCGAAGAATCGAAGAATCGAAAAATCGAAAAATCGAAAAATCGAAAAATCGAAAATCGAAGAATCGAAGAATCGAAAAATCGAAAAATCGAAAAATCGAAAAATCGAAAAATCGAAAAATAGAAAAATAGAAAATTAGAAAAATAGAAAAATAGAAAAATAGACAAATAGAAAAATCGAAAAATCGAAAAATCGAAAAATCGAAAAATCGAAAATCGAAAATAGAAAAATTAAAAATTAAAAATTAAAAATTAAAATAGAAAAATTAAAAATGAAAAATGAAAACTGATAACTCATAAAAGATAACAGATACCAGATAGCAGATACCAGAAACCAGATACTAGACACCAGATACCAGACACCAGACATCAGGTACCAGATACCAAACACCAGACACCAGACATCGGATACCAGATACCAGATAAAGAGGTAACAGATACCAAATACCAGATTCCAGATACCAGATTCCAGACACCAGATACCAGATACCAGACACCAGATACCAGATACCAGATTCCAGATACCAGATACCAGACACCAGAAACCAGATACCAGATAAAGAGATAACAGATACCAAATACCAGATACCAGATTCCAGATACCAGATACCAGACACCAGATACCAAATACGAGATACCAGATACCAGACACCAGACACCAGATACCAGACATCAGATACCAGACACCAGACACCAGATACCAGATACCAGACACCAGATACCAGATACCAGATACCAGACACCAGATACCAGACATCAGATACCAGACACCAGATACCAGACACCAGAAACCAGATACCAGATACGAGATACCAGATACCAGATACCAGACACCAGATACCAGACACCAGATACCAGATACCAGACACCAGATACCAAATACGAGATACCAGATACCAGATACCAGACACCAGATACCAGACACCAGACACCAGATACCAGATACCAGATACGAGATACCAGATACCAGATACCAGACACCAGATACCAGACACCAGAAACCAGATACCAGATAAAGAGATAACAGATACCAAATACCAGATACCAGACACCAGATACCTGACACCAGATACCAGACACCAGATACCAGATACCAGACACCAGACACCAGATACCAGACATCAGATACCAGACACCAGATACCAGATACCAAACATCAGATACCTGATACCAGATACCAGATACCAGATACCAGACACCAGATACCAGATACCAGACACCAGATACCAGATACCAGATAAGAGATAACAGATACCAAATACCAGATACCAGATACCAGATACCAGACATCAGATACCAGACACCAGATACCAGATACCAGACACCAGATATATGATTCCAGATACCAGATACCAGATACCAGACACCAGATACCAAATACGAGATACCAGATACCAGATACCAAACACCAGATACCAGACACCAGACACCAGATACCAGACACCAGATACCAGACATCAGATACCAGATACCAGATACCAGACATCAGATACCAGATACCAGACACCAGATACCAGACACCAGACACCAGATACCAGACATCAGATACTAGATACCAGATTCCAGATACCAGACATCAGACACCAGATACCAGATACCAGACACCAGATACCAGATACTAGATACCAGATACCAGACACCAGATACCAGATACCAGATACCAGACACCAGATACCAGAAACCAGACATCGGATACCAGATACCAGATAAAGAGATAACAGATTCTAGATACCAGATACCATATACCAGATTCCAGATACCAGATTTCAGACACCAGAAACCAGATACCAGACACCAGACACCAGATACCAGACACCAGATACCAGATACCAGACACCAGACACCAGATACCAGACACCAGATACCAGATACCAAACACCAGATACCAGATACCAGATACCAGATACCAGACACCAGATACCAGACATCAGATACCAGACACCAGACACCAGATACCAGATGCCAGACACCAGATACCGGATACCAGATACCAGACATCAGATACCAGACACCAGATACCAGACACCGGATACCAGATACCAGATATCAGATACCAGACACCAGATACCTGATACCAGATACCAGACACCGGATACCGGATACCGGATACCAGATACCAGATACCTGATACCAGATACCAGATCAAAGATGCCAAAGGATAAAAAATGATTAGAGATAGTTATCGCTAGCATTGCATTAGCATACCAGCAACTGCGCTACGTGAGGTTTTAAATAAAGACATCAACGTACAATATTTGGCATAGCGTTAGCATGCCAGAAACTGCGCTAGTCGACTATATTAAGCGGTGATCGATTGTTTTTGAATTGGAAGGTCACGTGACGTTAGAGTCAGGCCGTGCGACGTCGACGCGGTTTTCGCGGTTTTTTAGGAGGTTCGCGAAACGTTCGGAGGGAAAGAGGTACCGTTTCGGAAAGTAGAAACTCGGCGCTTTACCGGGGAGCTGGACCCGTCGCGGCGAGAGGAACGGATCGGATCGAAAACGGCCGGTAAAGTCGAAAAATCGACCGTTTTCCGGACGGTACGCGGCGTTATTTCACACTGGTTTCGCCGTTTATCGAAATATCGACTCGAGATCGGTCTCGTTCGATAGCTAAACGAAAAATACGTGCCAATAAGCTAAATCTGTTCGGTTCCGCGTCTCGGTTTTTTTTCTAGAAACGTTCGAAAAAAAAGCGACAAAAATGACGAATCGCCTTGAAAACTACGATATCTCCCTTATGCCGACGAGAAAAGGAATTTCGCGTGCCGCGTTTCGTACATCTCGGCGAGCGCTACAAATTACGCAGAGAGACGTTTTTTCGTTTACGGTACCCGTTTCGAATAAACGAACCTCGAACGTCGTCAAGAATGACTTTTTTGCGTATAAAGCGCGCTGCTTCGCCGTATATCAGCTATCTCCTCCGAAGATAAAGGAGCTACGAACCTGACGATTTTTGCGTGAGAAAGCCCATGCTTCGGACACTCTTTTAATACTATTTTCATCATTATTATTCGTTTACGTTGAAAAGTTTCGATTTTTTAAAAATTCCTCGACAATACGCTACTTTTCGACGCGTGAAAAAGTCACCTTGTCATCCGGCTCTGTCCTCGCTTATTACTACCGTACGTGAGCGAGTAAAAATTATACAGCTATCGAAAAATAACGATAATGAGCTGACGAAACGATTCTGACCGTTAGAATTACCGTCAAATTTCGAAAAAGTAAATTTTGAGCGCCTCAAAAGTACCGATGACAACCGTTTTTCGGCGTACTTTGTCTTCGTCGATACGGACCTGCGTTACGGAGCGACGTAGCTACGATTTTTTTTCGCAAAACGAAAGACCAAAGTCTCCTGATTAAACCGGCATACTACACGTTACCCGATCGCATTTTTTAAACTCGGCAGATTACAAAAATTCAAAGATATGCACACATTTTTAGTTTGACGTTTCAATTTTGAATTTCCCCTCCAGATCCCCGGATTCCTGTTAGGCGGGGTAATGTAGGTATAATCGTATTACGAAGGCGAGCGAGTGCGAGCGGAACGTCAAAAACGTGCCATTTTCGGCTTTATGTTGGTCGCTTCATCCAATATTGGATCACGCCAAATAGAATTGTCCTTTTTTGCGCGTGAAAATAAACATTTTCGAAAGGATTCAAAATTTTTATATTCTATAGTACAAACGGTACCGGACTATACCCTTATTCGTTATAACAATCGAGTAGGTTTCGGTGTTTACCGACAGATTGCGATGATTACCGATAGATTCCGATGTTTACTGACAGATTGTGCAATTATTCTTTCACGTTTAGCAGTTCATCAGCTTAAATACGATAAATATGATTGAAAGACGTTATTAATGCCAAAGATCAATTCCTGAAGAGAGCAGAAATCCACAACATAGCAAGACTTTGTACTTATAACAGTGTGTGTATTGTGTAGTGATACCCGGTGCCGAGTGTTTACACTTTTTCGGTTCAGACGAAGTGCCTCAGTGTATATCTATCGTGATAACGTATTTCATCTTTTAAGAAGATCGTGAGGTATCCTTATTAATCGTCAGCAGATTTAAATAAGGTAAAAATAATTTTTATTCCTGTCAAATCATAAACATTTACACTGAAGATAGAAGGTGCTATCCTTAGACGAACACGGTTGAGATATGTCAAGTGTCAAGCGCCATTTTTTGTAAGTGCGGTAGCTAGACATGCGACGTTGCCGGATCCTCACATAAATCGGAGTTTGTCATACAATTTTATAGAGGGCATTAATGCTATAGCGAAGATTTTATAATGCCATTGTGTGTTATTTATGGTGACACATGCGACGTTGCCGGATCCTCACATAAATCTGAGTTGTCATAACAATTTTATAGAGGGCATTAATGCTATATCGACGATTTTATAATGCCATTGTGTGTTATTTATGGTGACACATGCGACGTTGAAAATGAATAATGAAAAATGAATGAAAATGCAAAATGAAAAATGAAAATGAAATATGAAGAATGAAAAATGAAAAATAAAATATGAAAAACGAAAAACAAAAACGAAAAACGGAAAACGGAAATCGTCAGCAGATTTAAATAAGGTGAAAATAAAAAATCAAAAAATCAAAAAATCAAAAAATCAAAAAATCAAAAAATCAAAAAATCAAAAATCAAAAAATCAAAAAGTCAAAAAATCAAAATAAAATCAAAAATCAAAAAATCAAAAAATCAAAAATCAAAAAATCAAAAAATCAAAAAATCAAAAATCAAAAAATCAAAAAATCAAAAAATCAAAAAATCAAAAAATCAAAAATCAAAAATCAAAAATCAAAAATCAAAAAATCAAAAAATCAAAAAATCAAAAAATCAAAAAATCAAAAATCAAAAAATCAAAAAATCAAAACAAATCAAAAAATCAAAAATCAAAAAATCAAAAAATCAAAAATCAAAAAATCAAAAAATCAAAAAATCAAAAAATCAAAAATCAAAAAATCTAAAAATCTAAAAATCGAAAAATCTAAAAATCTAAAATCTAAAAATCTAAAAATCTAAAATCTAAAAATCGAAAAATCGAAAAAATCGAAAAAACGAAAAATCGAAAAATCGAAAAATCGAAAAATCGAAAAATTAAAAATTTACCAAACCAGACACCAGACACCAGATACCAGAACCAGATAGCAGCCCCAGATACAATACCAGACACCAGATACCAGATACCAGACATCAGATACCAGATACCAGATACCAGACACCAGATACCAGCTACCAGATACCAGATGCCAGACACCAGATACCAGACACCAGATACCAGGCACTAGATACCAGATACCAGACACCAGACACCAGATACCAGACAACAGATACCAGATACCAGATAAAGCGATAACAGATACCAAATACCAGACACCAGACACCAGATACCAGATACGAGATAACAGATCAAAGATGCCAAAGGATAAAAAACGATTAGAGATAGGGATAAAGTATATATCGCTAGCATTGCATTAGCATACCAGCAACTGCGCTACGGGTGGTTTTAAATAAAGACATCAACGGACAATATTTAGCATAGCGTTGGCATGCTAAAAACTGCGCTAGTCGATAATATTAAGCGTTGATCTTTTGTTTCGATTTGGTAGTAATAGGTAAAATTGGTAGTGGTTCGGAAATTGTCGTATGACGTCGACGCGGTTTTTCCGTTTTTTTTCCCGGTTCGCGAAACGTCCGGAGGGAAAGAGGTACCGTTTCGGAAAGTAGAAACTCGGCGCTTTACGGGGGAGCGGGAGCCGTCGCGGTGAGAGGAACGGATCGGATCGAAAACGGCCGGTAAAGTCGAAAAAACCGGTAGATTTTCGTTCTGTCCGACGTTCAACATAGGTTTCCACCGAAGATAAAGGAGCTGCGAACCTGGCGATTTTTGCGCGAGAAAGCCCCGGCTTCGGGCTCAAAGATAGCGGCTTTCTTTTTTTTCTTTATGCCTTTTCGTTCGAAAATTTCGATTTTTTTTGATTTCCTCGACTACGCGCTACTTTCCGATTTTTCCGGTTTTTTTCCGGTTCGCGGAACGTTCGGATGGAAAACGATACCGTTTCGGAAACTAGAAACTCGGCGCTTTACGATGGAGCGAGAGTTGTCGCGGTAGGAGGAACGAACGCGATCGAAAATGGCCGGTAAAGTTGAAAAATCGGTAGATTTTCGTGCCGTTCGACGCGCTTTTTCTATCTCCTCCGAAGATAAAGGAGCTACGAACCTGACGATTTTTGCGTGAGAAAGCCCGGACATCGGACTCAAAGATAGCGTCTTTGTTTTCCTTTATCCCTTGTCGTTCGAAAGTTTCGATTTTTTAAAAATTGCCCGACAACACGCTAATTTTCGACGCGCGAAAAAGTCACTTTGTCATCCGACTCTGTGTTCGCCTATTACTACCGTACGTGAGCGAGTAAAAATTATACAGCTATCGAAATATAACGATAATGAGCTGAGGAAACGATTTCTGACGTTAGAATTACCGTCAAATTTCGAAAAAGTAAACTTTGAGCGCCTCAAAAGTACCGATGACAGCCGTTTTTCGGCGTACTTTGTCTTCGTCGATACGGACCTGCGTTACGGAGCGACGTAGCTACGATTTTTTTTCGCAAAACGAAAGGACCAAAGTCTTCCTGATTAAACCGACATATGACACGTACCCGATCGCATTTTTTAAAACTCGGCAGATTAGAAAATTCAAAGATATGCAGATATTTTTAGTTTGAAGTTTCAATTTTGAATTTCCCCTCCAGATCCCCAGATTCCTGTTAGGCGGGGTAATGTAGGTATAATCGTATACAAAGCGAGCGAGTGCGAGCGGAACGTCCGAAACGTGCCATTTTCGGCTTTATGTTGGTCGCTTCATCGAATATTGGATCACGCCAAATAGAATTGTCCTTTTTTACGCGTGAAAATCAACATTTTCGAAAAGATTCAAAATTTCTATATTTCATAGTCTAAACGGACCGGACTATAGCCATTATTATAATGATAATCAAGTATGCCTTGGCAACGATGTAATTTTACCGGCAGCTAAGCATTTAGGCTTTGACGTTTAGCGATTTGTTTACAAAAGTCATCATCACTTTCAATACGATAATATGATTGTAAACCCTAATGAGTGGCATAATTTTAGATGAACGTTTATATGGATCCATCCTAAAAAGGCAACAAGTCCACAATAT
>CAVLJG010003591.1:0-23000 GCA_963669975.1 Acanthoscelides obtectus
GTACAATCTATCCAGCTCTCACCATGTTACTGGACGTTTCCCTCATCCTATACGTAAACAACAATTAGCAACATCCTCACATACTACTGTAAGTTAAGTCAATTTAAATTCATTTTACACTTTTGTTGCTACTGTTATCATTGTAATTGCAGATCCTGATGATGATGGCAAAGTCCATTGAAAGCTAGAGAGAATTATAAAAAGTATAAAGAGTCCTCTTTGCTTAAATTTTGTCGAAGAACCCAACAAAAGGCGGAAGCTTTAATTTTTCACCTATATATATATATATATATATATATATATATATATATATATATATATAGTGTCGTTTGTGGGAGTCCCTTTGGTTCCGCAGGAATACACGAAGTCAGCTTCCAACACTCTTTATTGACTAACATTCATGACATATGAATATCAAGTGAATCATCAAATGCATACAGCGTATTTATAATTAAAAAATATGCTAAGCTCAGTATTTTCTTTAGTGCAATAGATAACCTGATTTATATAACGTTAAGTTACATTATGAAAGCAGATGATACATAAAAAATAAAAGAGCAGTTATGTAGTTGGTTCATATAACTCCTCCCGTCCTAGATGATGGCATAGGCGGAATCGGGTCCTTGTGGGTTGAAAGTTCGATCTTTACCTGATTTCCTTTGCTGCGTACGTAGAGATATCGGAGACGTAGTAACATAAAGATTAAAATCATGATGAGAACAATACACAGTGTGATCCAGGAATGGCTCGTTGAATCCAGGTCTGGTGCTTGTAGAGCGATGTGCTTGATGTTGCGTAGCTGCTGGTGAACTTCTTCTAACTTGGTTGTCGGAACGTTGTCCAGCTATACTGAAGAACGGCTTGATTCCATTAGTGGCTCTGGTAGAAGGTAGGTGACGGAGTCGGGTAGAACCACTGAAGTCATGTAAAATTGTTCCTCGTTGATCCAAAGGATGCAATTGGGCTTAGGTGTTATGATGGATATGTCATGTTACACCTTAACTTCGAGGTTCGAGCATTTTTCTCTCGCCTCCACTGGTATTGTAACAATTATCAGAATCTGACCATTGGGCAGGGTCTGAACAGTAGTTTTGGTCTGGTGTGCTGGTACGGCGTGACAAGTTACATTGGGTCGTCGACGGATGATGTCGATGATGCAATGGTTGCTGGTGTCCAATATATCGTTTGACAGGAAGGTGTGTTCCAGGCGTGGTAATTCATTATTGATCCATGTGTGTCCGTCTTCACCGAGTATAAGGTAGGGTAAAGGGGGTAGAATGGTAAGGTTTTTATAAGGCAAGGGGATTACCCTGAACAAGGAATAAGCTTTACCTTTTAATATTGGTACTAATATTTCAATGTGTAAGTTATAGTTTTCAATAAAAGTTTGAATTTTAAAGAGACTTTAATAATAATGAATGTGAAATATAGGAATTTGACTCATCTTATATAATAGTTTGAGTTTTGCAAATATTTCTTTGATATCGTTCGTTGTTATAATATTTGATTGAACCAAGTTTAAATGAGCAAATAATAAAGCATTTTCGATACTAGACAGATAACTTTGAAGAAAATTTACATTATTAATAATATCTTGAACATACTCCTGTACTAATATATCACTAAGTTCAGTGATAGTACGTTATTATTAGCATTTATGACCTTAATGGTATCTTTAAGATTATTTACAAGATTCTTTAATATTGTTGTTTTGGTTTCAATTTGGGAAACAATACAATGTTGGTTTCTATATAAAACTTTTAAATTTGTGTTAATTTTTTGTCTGTCATTGTCGTCCATTAGTCCAAACAGAGAGTTATAAAGTGAACCAATAGGGTTAATTAAACCTCGTTTAGATCTTTTATTATTAAGGTAAAAGGTATTAAATTTATCATACGTTTTCTTTAATATAAATTCTGGTTGCAACCATTTAGCGTATACATCTTGATTCCTAGCCTTATCTTTAATTGTTATCAAATTCGAATATACATAGCTTATTGAGTTGCTGTTCGATTTTATGAAGATTAATAACGTGTACGAAGGAATGGTGGTGAGTTACTATTTTAACTGGTCTTAGCAGAATGGGAAGAAGAGGGCTGTTGATTTGATTTATCTGAAGTGAGTCGCTTCTGGATAATAGAAAGAGGAGTATCGGAATCGTCGTCTTCATCCTGTCACAATGAGGATGGTTTTAGTTGTCTTTTCCTTTTTATTTTATTTTTATGAAAAGTTCCAGCAGATGTATCAACTGTTGGACCTTTATCTTTTCTTATTGAAACGTGTTTAAATATTGGTTTAACTTTAGGACATCGGGAAGTTCTCGTATTAAGATACTCTGTTGAAGATGTTGGTTGAGGATCATCTAGTTTCTTATTTACTTTAGAAAGTACTTGTTCCTTTCGAGATTCAACACGATTTTGTACAATTTGATATAATTGTTTCGCAATGTTTTTAGTTGAATCGATATGATCTTGGGTTATCCTTGTTTCATGTAATGTGGGAGAAATGTTCTTGTCAAGTTGAGCAAATATGATATTAAAAGGGATTAGTTTTGTTACTGAATGTATTGAATTATTGTAACATGAGACAGCTAATGTCATCAGGTAACTTAATGGTTTATTAGGGTGATCAATTTTTAAGGTTCTAAGAGAATCAAGAAGAGCAGAATGGAAACGTTCTACTGGACTATTACTGTTAGAATTTCTAATAGAAGTAATGTGGAGTTTTATACCATATAATTGGCAATACTCTTTTAGAAGGATATTATTGAATTCTTTTCCAGCATCAGCAATTATCTGAGAAGGCGTTCCTAGATAGGAAGTGAATTGAATTAGAGCTTGAACAACATCGATAGCATTCTTAGATGGAATCTTCAGTGCTTGACCATATTTAGAAAATGGGTCAAAAATAGTAAAGTATATTTCTGACTGAATGTGGAATAAGTCAATATGTAGGACATCTAAAGGTTTATTTGGTGTAGGAGTATGTTGTAATTTGATGTGTTGTGGATTACGGTCGTATTTTGCACGTTGGCAAACATCGCAAAGGTTAATATAACGGTTAATGTCATTAGACATATTAGGCCAATAGAATTCTGATGAAACTCGTTTAATTGTTTCATTAATTCCACGATGAGTGGTTTTTGTTTCATGCCAGAATTTAATTTCAGTTAATTTCTCATGATCTGTGAATAAATCGGTAAGAAACAAGTTTGATATTGTAACTTTAGTTTGAGGGCTAAATTTATTTTTTAATACTCTAAGAGTTTTTCTTTTATTGGATCACTGTGGAAATAGAGGCAATGGTTTTGTGTGGTATTAATATAATCTTTGAGATGTAGAAGAATTTCGTCGTCGGATATACTTGAATGGAAAGTTAAAGTATGTCGGGTCTTTCCAAAAGACTTCTCGAAAGAGGGTAAGAATCGTGCAGCAAGAGTATTTGATTCTATAATAATGATTTGGCGATCAAAGGCATTAACAGGTTTTTCTGTTATTGGTGGGGCACAAATCGGATTTTCGATTGCGGCGTGACATGTATTCTCTGTAGCTTCGTAAAGACTTCTAGTTATTTCTTCTAGTGTTTGAGGATCTGGACTTGGAAGGTCGTCAAGGTTTTCAAGCAAGTCTGTAGGGTCATCTTGTGGTTCTGTATCAGGATTATTGATCATTGAAGATTCATCGTCAAGAGCATTTAATTCTTCGTACGGAATTTTAATTCTAGATAGTGCGTCTGCGTTTAGGTTAGTTTTGCCTTTCTTGTCGGGATTGGGCTTTATACCTTTTTTAGTGATAATATGTCCTAAAAAGGCTATTTCCTTTTTTTAAAAACTCAGATTTATCAAGAGAAACTTTTAATGAATGTTTTCGAAATGCTTGAAAAGCGAGTCTTACGTTCTGGATATGTTCTCGAAGGGATGTAGAAAATATGATGACATCATCTAAATAAACAAGACAAATTTTGTGTTGAAGGCCTTCAAGCACGTTGTCCATGACATTTTGAAAAGTTGCTGGGGCGTTACGAAGTCCAAATGGCATTCTAAGAAACTCATAATGACCATTTTCTACGGTGAAAGCAGTTTTCTCAATTGAATCAGGGTCCATTTCGATCTGGTGGAATCCTTGCGCTAAATCGAGGGTTGTAAAATAATTGCAACGACCAAGTTTATCTAAAATATCTGTAATGTTAGGCAAAGGATAACTATTACCAATAGTCTTTTTATTGAGATTCCTATAGTCAATTACTAAGCGGAATTTTTTAGTACCGCTAGCATCCATCCTTTTTGGTACTATCCAAATAGGGCTACTAAAAGGGCTAGAAGAGGGTCTGATTATATTTTCGGTCAACATTTTTTTGACTTGGTTCTGTGCTTCTTGTTTATGAATATGTGGAAATCGGTATGAGCGAGTGTGAATAGGAGTGTCATCAGAAAGACGAATTTTATGTTTAATATCGTTTGAAAAAGAAAGAGGTTGACCAGGGAGTAGGAAAACATCCTTGAATTCTTTACAAAGAGAAATAAGTTGTTGTTTTTCTTCGGAATCAAGATGATCTGTTCGAATTAATTTAGAGATATCATTAGATCCTATCTGGGGTCGCTTAAGTTCAGAAGGGGTAGCAAGAAAAGCTTTTGTTTCAAAATATTCTAAGGGATAAGCAGTAGTGAGGTGTTCCATGTATGAAGTTCGACTAATGGTAATTGGAATGGTTGTACACACAATTTGATGTGCATTTATAGCTATACGTCTCATTGTATCATTGGGATTTCGAAAATGGAGTGGAATTCTAAAGTTATCTCCATACCATATTTTATTTGAGAAATCAAATAAAATGTTGAATTTAGTATCAATCCATCAGGATTCTGAAAACACAATTGTGATGCTAGCAAAGAAATTAGAATCCTGATGAAGGCTCCATAGAGAATGCCGAAAGCTTGATTTTATCGTCAAAAGAGTCAACTTAAGCCTAAGAGTTTTGAAAATTTTCCCAATTAACAAGTAATTATATTTTGCTTTGGCAATGACTACCGCTCACGTTATATAAATATATATATATATATATATATATATAACTTGAGACGTGGTCATTGTCGTCTAAACCAGTTAGGTGAAAAATTAAAGCTTCCGCCTTTTGTTGGGTACTTCGACAAAATTTAAGCAAAGAGGACTCTTTATACTTTTTTTAATTCTCTCTAGCTTTCAATGGACTTTGCCATCATCATCAGGAGCTGCAATTACAATGATAACAGTAGCAACAAAAGTGTAAAATGAATTTAAATTGAATCAACTTACAGTAGTATGTGAGGATGTTGCTAATTGTTGTTTTCGTATAGGATGAGGGAAACGTCCAGTAACATGGTGAGAGCTGGATACATGGTACAATGGTTAAAATTATATAAAATATGACAAGACAAGTTAAAGACAGATTAAAAATTATTTAGAAAACATTAGAGCATTACGTCGTGAAGCCACTTGATGATTGCACAAAATGGTGGTCATGGAATAACTCATATTTGCTAAACTGCGAAAAATTGGAGAACTTACATATCTCCCCAAATTTCGACTTTTCACAACCATAAATATAATCCGTGTTTTGGCCGATTCCACCAACAAATTTCATTCCACTCAAAATCTAATAATTCTCTTCTCACGATTTATTAATAATTGTTAATTTAAAATTCCCATTAATTAAAATATAGTTTAATCAACTGCCTCTGGTCGGCTTAACAATTTCTTACATAACATTCTAAAAATCACATCATCTGAAGTGATTTGGCAACGTTTTGGCACACGCCCACAATTTGTTCAATCTTTCAACACAGACATTGACAACCTTCGGCCTTCTGTCAAAGGTTCATCTCACTCATTATTCCATGACCACCATTTTGTGCAATCGTCAAGTGGCTTCACGACGTAATGCTCTAATGTTTTCTAAATAATTTTGAATCTGTCTTTAACTTGTCTTGTCATATTTTATATAATTTTAACGATTGTACCATGTATCCAGCTCTCACCATGTTACTGGACGTTTCCCTCATCCTATACGAAAACAACAATTAGCAACATCCTCACATACTACTGTAAGTTGATTCAGTTTAAATTCATTTTACACTTTTGTTGCTACTGTTATCATTGTAATTGCTGCTCCTGATGATGATGGCAAAGTCCATTGAAAGCTAGAGAGAATTAAAAAAAGTATAAAGAGTCCTCTTTGCTTAAATTTTGTCGAAGTACCCAACAAAAGGCGGAAGCTTTAATTTTTCACCTATATATGTAACAGGTGGGCTGAAAATTCCGTATCGTTTCAATGAAAAAATATTTTTTTCGTCAAAATTCGCTTTTATTATTCAACATAGTTGCCTTCAAGGGCTATACAGCGATTATAACGTTCTTCAAGTTTTTCGATACCCTTCCGGTAGTAATCCTTCGGCTTGTCCTCAAAATAGGCTTCAGTTTCGGCGATGATTTCTTCGTTGCTGTGAAATTTTTTTCCGGTGAGCATTCTCTTAAGGTCTGAGAAGAGGAAATAGTCGCTTGGAGCAAGGTCCGGAGAATACGGTGGATGGGGGAGCAAATCGAAGCCCAATTCATGCAATTTCGACATCGTTTTCATGGACTTGTGGCACGGCGCATTGTCCTGGTGAAACAAGATTTTTTTTTCTTCATTTGTGGCCGTTTCTTGGCGATTTCGGCCTTCAAACGCTCCAGTAACACTATATAATAGTCGCTGTTGATAGTTTGGCCCTTTTGAAGATAGTCGATGAAAATAATTCCTTGCACGTCCCAGAAAACAGAGGCCATAACCTTGCCTGCTGACTGTTGCGTCTTTCCACGTTTCGGAGGTGGTTCGGATGCAGCCGTCCACTCGGCCGACTGGCGATTTGACTCCGGTGTGTAGTGGTGGAGCCATGTTTCATCCATGGTGACGTATCGGCGAAAAAAATCGGTTTTATTGCGCAAAATCACCTCCAAACAGGCCTCAGAGTCGTCGATGCGTTGTTGCTTTTGGTCAAATGTGAGATTGCGCGGCACCCATTTCGCACAGAGCTTTCGCATATCCAAATATTCATGAATGATGTGACTGACGCGTTCTTTTGATATGTTTAAGGCCTCAGCTATGTCAATCAACCGTATTTTGCGGTCTCCCAAAATTATTTTGTGGATTTTTTTCACGTTTTCGTCCGTAACGACCTCTTTTGGGCGTCCACTGCGTGCGTCGTCTTCAGTTGACATGTGACCGGTACGAAATTTAGCAAACCACTTGCGAATGGTTGCTTCGCCCGGGGCAGAGTCCGGATAACACTCATCAAGCCATTTCTTGCATTCGACGGCACTTTTTTTCATCAAAAAATAATGTTTCATTAACACACGAAACTCTTGACTTTCCATGGTTTTCAAAAATAACAAAAGTAGCGTCACTCTCGATACGATAACTCAAAAACTAATGATCCGGCAGCTGTCAAATTTTGACAGGCATCTTTTGAAGGTTGGTACTAGCTAAGAAGCGTATGGATTTTATTCTGGTGGCGCCATCTCATAGAAACGATACGGACTTTTCAGCCCACCTGTTATATATACGTTATATATATAATTAAAAACCGATCTACCCAAACGTGTAAGGTGTATAAAATAGTACAATATAAATCTACTTCCCTCTCCAACTTGTGTAGAATATATCATTGCAGCCCACTGCTTTCTGTTTTTCGTCAGTTTCAAGTTTAGTGCCCTATGTGTCAGTGTTATTACCACCTCATCGTTCCATTCCTTTCTCGGACGTCTTCGCATTCCTTTTCTATGAACTCTTGCTTCCCACACCCGTTTAGCTGGTCTACTTTCCTCCATGCGGTTCAGGTGTCCAAACTATCTTAATTGTTGTACTTCAACTCTATGCAAGATTGGTTCTACTCCCAGTTCTGCAGTTACTTTATCATTTCTGATTTTGTCTCGTCTAGATATTCCTGTGACTTTTCTTAAACATTTCGTATCTACTGCTTGAATCTTGCTCTTTAATCTGTTTGTTAGCACCCAAAATGCGCTACCATAAATTAATATTGGCCTAAATATGGCCTTGTAAACAATTATCTTGGATTTCCTACTAATATTCTTGCTTCCAATTAAGGCTTTGCTCTCGCTGCATCATAACTCCAAGATATTTATTCACATTTACCTGTTCCAGTTCATTGTTATTAATTTAGATTTTTATTTCTTTGATGTTTCTTCCGATTACCATTACTTTAGATTTGGCTACATTAATTTTCAGATTTCTTATTTCTAATTCGGCGTTCCAAAGTTCTAGATTAGTTGGCAGGTATTTTTCTCGTTCGGCACAGATCATGAGATCATCGGCAAATGCCAACCTTTTCCAGTTTGTAATGACCAACGTTCACTTTTTGTAGTTTGTATTTTATTGTTCTTATTATGTCTTCTACGATAATTTTAAAAAATGTAGGACTTAAAACGCCTCCCTGTCGTAAGCCGTCTTTCATTTTAGAAGGTTTTGATACCATGTTTCCCTTTCTTACATAATTCGTGTTATCCGTATAAAGACTTTTAATTCCTCTTATTAGTTTAGGGCATATATTTCTTTCTTCCAAAGTGTCCCACATCATCTTTAGTGGTATCCCATCAAATGCGTTCTCAGATCTAGAAAAGCCAGGTATGCTTCGCTGTTCTTCGTTCTAGTCTTTTCGATCATTTGGTTAACCGCGAATAGATGGTTCTGTGTACTTCTACCTTTCCTAAATCCCCACTGTGCTTCATCCAAGTCTGGTTCCACTATACTTCTTGTTCTTTCATCTAGGATGCTTTCATAGGCCTTGGCTGCGATACTAAGCAACGTGATTCCTCTATAGTTTCCACACTCTCTATAATCTTCTCTCTTATATATCGGTAACACAACTCCCGTCCTCCAATCTTTCGGCACCCCTACCCTTATTCCATATTCGATTGAATATCTTTGTCAAGCATTGGATTCCGAAGTTGACTAATCCCTTCAGCATTTCTGCTGTTATGTCGTGGTCAGCTGATTTTCCTTTTTGGCTGTTTTTGATAGCTTCAGTTACTTCTTCAATGCCTATTTCGTCTTTGGTGTCGTCAAATCTTATATCTTGTGTATCTTCTGTACCAACATCATATTTGCTATTTAACAGATTTACGAAATATTATTTCCATCTTTCCGTAGTTTAAGTACCTTCTGTAACTATCACATTATTACTTGTTTTGACTTGTTTTAAACTATGCTGCTTATCGCTTTTTAGGCTTTTCAAGGTTTTGTAGAATAGTTTTTGATTTCGGTGTCTGTCTTCCTCCATTTTTCTCCCAAATTCTTCCTGTGACTCATTTTTGGCTTACTTGGCTTTTCTCCACCTTTGTTCTTTGTGTTTAATACTTTTCATAACTTTCTTCAGTCTTCTTGGACATTGGAAATTGTAAAAGGCATCATACACGATAAAGAACTCATAGATATGCTGGTTGTTAAACTAAGTTGAGGAATTATCAAGGAAAATTAACGATATTGATAAAAAGGTTGTTAATTTATGGGAGGACCAGGAAGATAGATGAGCTGGAACAGACTTCCAAACTAGATCAACTCAGAGTTTATGGCATTCCTGAATGTAGTTCTGATTTATTGGAACGTAAGTTGCATAACATTTTTAAAAATAATCTGGGAATACAAACTAGCATTGCAAGCTTAGTATATTTTAACAAGAAAAAACTTAAAGGCATAAAAATGATTGTCACTGAAGAACTAGTGAAGAATAGGTACCATCTGTTCCAGTATGCACGTGATAAGTTGTCAAGCAAAATGGTATGGACAATTCATGGGAAAATTTTAACTCAAGTGGATGGGAAAAAGGTTATGATAAAAAATAGAGGTGATGTATTGAAGATTGCTAATTAGTTCCTGGACCTGCTAAACATGTTCGCAATAAAACCTTTTACTTTTGTTATTCTAATTTCTGTAGAATCTTATTTTAAATTTTATTTTTCATTTTCTCACTGAATGAAAAAACTTCCAGTCGCTTTTTTTAATGTAAGATCCCTTGTGCCTCATTTCTCAGATCTCAAAAATCTTATACAACAACATCAATTTGACATCGGAAACATTCGGAAACTTGGCTTCATTCAGGTATAGGAAACAATTTAGTATTCATAGAAAATTACTGTTTTATTCGTCAAGATAGAAATGGTAGAGGAGGAGGGATTGGTATGTATATTAATAATAATTTGAAGTTTTTAGTTGTCTCTTCCTATTCAAGTTTAATTTCTGAGGAGATTTGTATTTCATTGAAATTGCATCTAATAAGCTATGCTGTTGGATGTATTTATAGACCACCTTAAACTAATATCATCGACTTCATTGAACACTTCGAGGAGACACTAACACAATTCATAGATATGAAGACAATTTGTGGTGACTTCAATGTTGATGTTCTTGACTCTTCAAATCGTTATTGTATTGAAGGTTTTGATCTGGTACCTACTAGAGTTACAAGAAGCAGCCTAACCTTGCTGGACGTAATTTTTATACCTGCTGATGAGACTGATCTTACTGTTGGTACAAAAAATATTTCCGATAATTCGTTAACCTTTTGTATACTAAATAAATCTGTTGCTAATTGTTCTAAAAAATGTCGCTTCAAAAACTTAGGAAATCTAGATAAAGACCTGCTCAATGAGTTTTTGGAAATTTCTCCTTTCGAACAGTTCATCTATTTACCAAATATCGAGGAAAAGGTCTTATTTATGAAGTACTGTTCAATATCTTCGATGTACTAGCTCCTGTAAAGGAAATTCAATTTAAAATTAGAAAACCCCTATGGTTAACGTTTTCTATTAAACGCATGATTAAACCAAAAAACGAAAAATTCCGGAAATTTAAGAAAAACAAGACTGCTGCCAATTGGGAAAATTATAAACAAATGAAAAATCAGACGTATATTGCCATATATAATGAAAAGAAAAGTTATTTGGAATACTGTATTGATAAAAATATCAATCAAACTAAAGTGCTTGTGAAAAAATTATTAAATTTAAATATTAGCAACAAAGGTTGTTTTCCCGATCAGCTGAATAATCCGGATGACATAAATAACCATTTTCTTCAGATCTCTCGAGTAAGCTCATCAATAGACTTTGGATTACTATTATAGCAATAGGTATACTAACGTCAACACTCTTTTTGAATTTCACCCAGTTTCTCAAGAAGTCGTTAAAAATGCACATCTCAGAATTAAATCGCTTGCCATAGGTGCTGATGGTCTAAATCTTGAAATGACCTCATTGTGTTCCCATAAAATCATCCCCTACATTACAAATATAATAAAGCCCTATATTTTAGGTAGAGACAAAATTAAAACAATATCAAAGAAATCTGACTACGACTACAATGATCTTCGCCTCATAAGTATTTTACCAGTGCTATCAAAACTAATGGAGATTATATTGGACCAACGAGTAAGAGATTATTTTACTGAGAACAATTTGTTACCAGACCATCAATCGGGATTTAGGAAAGGATTCAGCTGCTAAACTGCACGGTTAAATATAACTGACGACATCTTCAAAGCAACAGATTCCGGAAAAACCACCGCTCTCGTACTCTTGGATTAAACTAAACTAAATCACGAAATGCTGTTTGGTATTTTACACTACATAGGGTTTTCCGACTCTGCTAGCACGCTTATGTGCCACTATTTAATTAACACAATATGTAGAAACAGATAAAGGTATGTCCTCCAAAGATGTGATCACATCGGGTATTCCACAAGGCTCCATTTTAGGACCTCTGATTTTTAGTATTTATACCTCAAAGCTTTCCCAATGTCTCCGAAGTTGTCAGGTACATTTGTATGCTGACGATACTCGGCTTTATTTTTCTTTTAATCCTAACGAGAAACATGATGCATTGGCCATTATTAATCGAGATATTGAAAGATTAGTTGTATTTTCGGAAAATCATGGTATACAGATTAATGCAAGCAAATCACAACTCATGTTATTTGGCAGATTGAAAGACAATAGTGAGCCCACTTTTCATGTCAAAATAAAAAAGTGAATCTTTACCTTGTTCTGCCACTGTGAGAAATCTGGGAGTAGAATTTGACTCATATCTAAGATTTAAGCCTCATATTAATGAATGTATCCAGAAAGCTTATGTTTCTCTAAAAGTTCTATATGATCATTGATATGTTCTCCCTGTTAAACTTAAAATATTGCTTTGTGAAGTACTAGTACTCAGCCATTTTAATTTTTGTAACAGCGTTTATAAGTTTTGTTTAGACAAGATTGACATAGATAGAATTGAACGTGTCGAGAAGTCCTGCCTACGATTTATTTATGGTATACGTAAGTTTGAAAGATTTTCACATAAAATGCTTGATGCAAACTGGTTGAATATGCGAGGTCGATGTGAGTTGCATGCACGTACTCTTTTCCACAAAATTATGTTTTTTAAGCAATCGTCATATTTATTCAATAGAATAACTTTTCGCACCGATGTTCATAACTTAAATTTGCGGTTTCGGGGCTACATATCACCTCCTCCTCATCAAACTTCTCTCTTTTGTAGATCTTTCTCATACAACATTTACTGGCTTCACAATCAAATTCCTAATGACTTTAAAATTCTGCATCTAAACCAATTTAAAATCAAATATAATAGAATTATTTTTGAAACACACTTCAGCGCACATTAATGTAAATGAGGCACAAGCGACCAAACATATGAAAAAGAATTTTTCTTTGTACTATAACTCTATTCTAAATCTATTATTCGAGGCTTTCTAAGGTAGATCTTTTTTTTATGTATATATATATGTGTGTATATGTATATATATGAATATGTAATAGGTAAAGGGCTGAACTTGTATCATTTTTAAATGCCTTCAGGCATTTTTTGTAACATATCCCATTTAAATGTATTTTGCTACTATTTTCATTTAACGGTATGTTGCAAATAAACGGTATTATTATTATTATTATTATTATTATTATTATTATTATTATTATCATACTCATTATTATTTAATAATTAAGCCATTTTTTCTTTTTATGTTTAATTTTGATTCTTATCTCCTTGTTCCACCATCTTGTTTGTTTTTTATTTCTGTTCGCTATGGTAGTTCCGCATATACTTCTGGCCGCATTTAGGCGTATATTTTTAAACGTTTGCCAAGTTTTTTTTCTGTGATTTGTTTCTCAGTTACTCGGGGCCACTTTTGACCCTTATATCGTACATCTAAAATGTCCTTCCCATATTGTCTGTTAACAAGTACATAATCGATAATTGATTTTTCATTCCTGCTCATTATCTCTCGAGTGTACATGTGAATGTCTTTATGTTTGTAGAAAGTATTTGTTATGATCAAGTTGTTCTCCCTACAGAAATCTATCAATCTGCTGTCATTATTATTTCTATGCTCTTCTCCATATAGCCCTACTATTTCTAGTGAATCGCAGGTTCTCTTACCTACTCTGATGTTCATATCTCCTATTATCAGAAGTCTTCCTCCGAAATTCTTTACAACTTCCGATAAACCTTTCCAGTATTCGAATTTTACTGCGCTTCTTTCATCTTCACCGTATGTGATTCTTATGATATTATATATATACTATTATTATTATTATTATCATTATTATTACCTATTATTATTATTATTATTATTATTATTATTACTATAATTATTATTATTATTACTACCATTATTATTATTATTATTATTATTATTATTATTACTATTATTACTATTATCTATTCTCTGCTACTAGAGGTGATGTCCTCAAACGCGGCATTTTACTGCAAGCGTCTGAGTGTGACTATTGGTTTCTCTTTGTCTATGTGGCTACATTCAGGACCTTGCGTGCTATATGACAACTACCTAAGATGGCAGCTTTCTGAAGTGAGAGGTATAGTTTCTGCGGCAGATTTAGTTTCTCAATATATTTATGTAGACTCTTAGGTATTTCTCCTGTGGCTCCGATCACTATTGGGATGACTTCAACTTTTTCTTGATTCCACAGTGTTTTTACTTCTGCAGCTAGTGGTAAGTACTTGCAAACCTTTTCTGTCTGCTTCTCAGCTATGTCATGTGGGGCAGGCACACTAATGTCAATTACGCAGTTACTTGCTTCATTTTATCTTGAACTACGATATCAGGTTTGTTCTATTCCATGGTGTGATCTGTTTGAATTGTTCTATTCCAGTATATTTTATGGCTGTCAGTTTCTATAACAGGAGTCGGCTGGTACTTGTAATATAGGGTGCGGTCAGTTAGTATGTTCGCAGCATAACAAATTTCTTGGTGAACTATTTTAGCCACGTTGTCGTGGCGCTTCAGATACTCAGTGGAAGCTAGGGGAGTGCAGCTGGTCAGGATATGCTCTATTGTTTCCGACTTGTTATGACATATACGGCATCTACCTTCAATGCCTTCTTCTTTCATGATGTATTTTCTATAGTTTATGGTTGGTATCACCTGATCTTGAATGCCGATCATGAAACCTTCAGTTTCCGAAAATAGCTCCCCACTCTTCAGCCATCCATGTGACGCTTCTGCATCAATGTGATCTGAGCTGAGCATGGCTGGATGTCTTCCATGAAGCTGTTTGGACTTCCATTGATCATACCATTGTTCGTCGGTGGTCACGTGGGTTAGAGGTTCATACTGTTCATCCGACAGGTTCAGTGGTGTGAACTTGTAGTCAGCTGAAGCTATATTTCTGTGATATGTAGATGTTTCGCCTTTTCTATAAAAGAATCTCCTGAGGTTTTCCATATTCCGCAGGTTAGCTGCTTTAAGATCAATCACGCCTCGTCCTCCTTTGGATCTTGGCAAGTAGAATCTTTCGATCGAACTCTTGGGATGTTTTGCTCTATGATTTGTAAATAAGGCTCTTATGTTTCTGTTTAGCTGCTCTAAGTCAGAGTCAGTCCACTTGATTATTCCGAAGCTATATGTTATTATCGGAATAGCGTATGTGTTAATGGCTACTTGTGTATTGCGGACAGTTGAGTCTTAAGTATTGATTTGACCCTACTCGTTAATCTTTGCTTTAGAGCTTCTTTCATATCTTTGTGTTTGATACCCCTTGCTTGATCTAATCCCAAATATGTATAGCTCTCTTTCTCAGACATGCTTCTTATTGTCTGACCCTGCTCCAACATAAACCCTGGGTGATCTTCCCCTATGCCTTTTCTAATAGCCCTAATCTTACACTTGTCCAGGCCAAACTCCATTATTGTGTCAGCACTGTATCTCTTTATGGTTTTAAGCAACCTGTCCAGTCCATCCTTAGTGGCAGATATTAGTTTGATGTCATCCATGTAAGCTAGATGGCTTATTTGTAGGTTGTTCTGAAGCTTATAACCTTCGTTCTTTTTGTGCAGCATTCTAGATAGAGGTGCTGATACAATACAGTACCATAAAGCACTTAGTGCATCTCCCTGGAAGATACCTCTTTTAATTCTGATTGCACCGATGTTGATATTTTCTTCTTTATGGGTTATTACAAGATTAGTTTTCCATTGAGGCATAAGGTTTTGCAGCAATCTCACTATACTAGGGCTGATTTTATATATTTGGAGCATTTCAATTAATAGAGAGTGAGGAACACTGTCAAATGCCTTTTTATAGTCAATGTATGCAACATACAGATCTCTCTTACAGCCCTTTGCTTCCTCCTTGATGATTGTATCTATTGTAAGTTGCTCTTTGCAGCCACGACTTCCCTTTTTGCAGCCTTTCTGTTCTTCTGGGAGCAGATGATGCCTTTCAAGGTGCTGGTGAATTTGATCGCATAAAATTGAAGTAACTATTTTATATATGGTTGGAAGACACGTAATTGGCCTGTATTTTGATGGATCGCTCACAGAAGGGAATGTTTAGGAAGTAAGTAGGTGTTTCCCGTTGTCATAAATGCTGGAATGGATTCTGGATCTTGCAAGAGGCTTGTGCAAATCATCGCTAACGTTTTGTGTGTGCAAGTGAATTTTTTGAGCCAATAGTTATGGATGCCATCAGGTCCAGGCGCCTTCCAGTTCTGCGTGTTGTTGTTTTAACATCCTCCACAGTTATGACGTTGTAGTGCATCATGGGTATTTTTTCGGTTTTCCTCTTTTCGTCCGCGAGCCAACTTGTTTTATTATTATGAGTCTTAGGGTTCTCCCATAGGTCAGCCCAATATGTTAATGCATTTCTAGCTTCTGGAGTTTTACCCGTAGTACTTACATCTTCGTTTTCCAGTGAGCGATAGAACCTCTTTTGATTCGTTCGAAATATGCTATTTAGTAGCACAGCAATACCGGCAATACCATGTTACAAAGTTGGATGTAAACACTGAAGTACAGATATTAGCCGATTACCGAAGGGCTTTGCACCGTCAGTACGGGTCGAACAGCTGAATGCCAAATACCCGGAGAGCTACAAATCCTTCAAGGTGACATTGCCTGCTGGATGGGGTAATCATCAATCGGTTTCTTCCACCAAGAAGATCAGCTACTTCAATGGGACAGCAAAAGCCTGCGAACTCTGCATATCAACGTACAGGGCCTACCAAGCAAGATTGACGATCTAAATTTGTGGTTGAGTGACAAATCTGTAGATGTCTTATGAGTGTCTGAACACTGGCTTAGTGATGAGCATTTGTCGTTGGTAAATATCAATCATTATGATCTTGTATCATGTTTTTGTCGCCCCCAAAGTCGCATGGAGGTGTAGCAATTTTTTCCCGAACTAATCAGCACATGAAGACTTTGAATGTAAATGACTTTTGTATTCCTTTCCATGCAGAGTTTTGTGGGGCAACATTACACAACATTGCCATTATAACCGTTTACAGATCATCCAGTGCAGGTAATCTTTCGTTATTTAACGACGCTTTTCATAGCCTACTAGACAATATTTATCCAAAATACAAAAATCTGTTAATTCTAGGTGATTTTAATCTAGATTTTAATAGTAACGTTGAGGCAGTAAAGTGCCTCCGCGATATTCTTATTACATTTGGCTTGAGCCATTATATTAATGAAAATACCAGAATTACACCTGCAGCGGCTTCTTCCTTGGATAACATATTAACTAAC
Source organism: Acanthoscelides obtectus (assembly GCA_963669975.1). Lineage (NCBI taxonomy): Eukaryota > Metazoa > Arthropoda > Insecta > Coleoptera > Chrysomelidae > Acanthoscelides > Acanthoscelides obtectus. The sequence goes on from CAVLJG010003591.1 coordinate 17,083, forward strand.
CTGGGCAATGGTAATATAGTGACAGGTACGATTGATTTGAATATTTCTGACCACTTAGGAATTTTTTGTGATTTTTTTTTATATTACAAGATGAGATTCATTCAATCAAACCGCCCAAAACACGCATTATTACAAAAAAAGAATGGTTTCATTTGCCAACAGAATCCATAGTATGGCGTCCGACATGAATGTAGATCCTAACTCTGCAGATAACATGGCAAATAGCATCTACCGTTTAATATCAAACTGTATCGATAATTGTTTTCCGTTAAAAGCTGTGGATAAGTCAGCTCACAAAGTTAAGTGGTATACGCAAACACTGAAGCAGCTAAGGAAAGATATGGTGATCGCAAAGAGCCAGTTTTCGCATAGTGGGGATGAGCGTGATTGGGAGAGGTATAAGGATATACGTAGAATATATCGTCAAAAATTGAAATTGGAAAAAAGGAACTTTTACTCTGAAATGATACACCAGGCGGAAAATAAAACTAAAGCAATCTGGAAGATAGTCGATAGCGAGAGAGGCATCCGGAAACAGAAACACACAAATCTCTCAAGTGATGAATTCAATAGTTTTTTCAGTACTATTTCTTGTAAAATTCTTGAGGGCATTGAAAAGCCTACTATTAATTACTTGTATCTCCTCAACCGTACTCCCAAGACACCGCAGTCAAACAATACTATTTAATAAGTGTGTTAATGGAGGCGTGTGGCCTGGTGCTTTTAAATTGTCAAAGGTCATTCCCATTCATAAGAAAGGGAATGAAGATAATCTTGATAACTATAGGCCCATCACAATAATTCCATTAATAAGTAAATTATTCGAAATTGTAGTCAAAGAAAAATTAATAAAGTACTTTGAAAAGCACTCCCTCCTTTCAGCTTCCCAACTTGGTTTTCGGAAGCACTGTTCAACCATAAAAGCCATGCTTAGTTTTCTTGAGGATGCTTTAGAGTGCATTGACAAGAGAACCACCGCTCTAGCAACTATGTGTGACTTAACCAAGGCTTTTGACTGTGTAGACACAGTTATACTGCTTGACAAATTGGAGTACTATGGGATCCGTGGCAAGTCATCACAGCTTATGAGATCATACTTAGTTAATAGGAGACAGATGGTTAGCCTTGATGGGGAAGAATCCCAGGTTCTACCGATTACGAACGGGGTACCCCAGGGCTCTGTCTTGGGCCCTCTCTTATTTTTAATATACATCAATGACCTACCACAAAATGTCAACAATAGCAAATGCTACCTTTTTGCAGACAACACTACTCTGCTCTCCAAGGCTACCCAACTTGACGACGCCCACAGTCTCGACCAGGTTAAGCGGTGGTTCTCCGCAAACAAGCTCAAACTCAATGAAGCGAAAACCAGTAAGCTAAGAATAACATCAGACAAATGGAATGAGACTTCATCATCCGTAAAGTTATTAGGGATCGTTGTGGATAGCCGCTTGACCTGGTCGGAGCATGTGGACCAGGTGTGTACCAAGATTTCCCGACAAATGTTTATCATGAGGCAACTGGCTCAGTGTTTGCACAGACAAACCATGAGAACTGTATACTTTAGCATCATTCATAGTCATCTGACCTATGGTATCATCCTCTGGGGTAATTCTGTCAAGGCCCAAAAAGCATTTATAATGCAAAAGGCTGCTATAGGGATTGTAGCTGGCGTCTCCTACGATCATACGTGCCGTGGTTTGTTCAAAGAGGTATGCGCATACTGCCGTTAGCATGCCTGCTCATACATGAGACCCTTTTACATGTTCACGCAAACCTGAGTACTTTTTCGGTAAGATCAGAGACACACAGCTATAATACAAGATACGCTAATGATATATCATTACCGCAATCTAGGATCGCCATGACACAACACAACAAGATTAATGTGTCGCTTTACAATAACTTTGTTAGATATCGTAAGCGGTCTAATATTGAGAAGATGTCTAACAAACAGTTCTCTAGGTTTGTCAAAAACTATTTGTTTCAAAACTGCTTCTATACTGTAAGCGAATACTTAATTACTGTAAGTGAATATTTAAGTGCATGTGATCCTAGTGATCAGTGATCGTGTGTAGAGCAAGAAGACAGACTCTGTATAAACTTTATCTAGTTTGTGACTTCAAACATGTATCTATATGTATAGGTGGTCAATAAATCGTATGGTATGGTATGGTATGGTATTATTGTAATTATGATTATTATTATAATTATTATTATTGTAATTATTATTATCATAATTATTATTATTATAATCATTATTATTATTATTATCGTGATTATTATTATTATTATTATTATTATTATTATAATTATTGTAATTATTATTATTATGATTATTATTGTTTTTATTATTATTATTATTATTAGTATTGTAATTATTATTATTATTATTATTATAATTATTATTCATTAATCATCTAACTGATTCACAGGCTTCCCTGGGTTAAGAACGCTGGCACATCGGTTTTGAAACAAGATGGCCCGTTCGATGCTGATGTTAAAAACATCTTGTTCTAGTTGCCGCCTAAAACTCTACGGACTACACTGCATGTGTCCAATACGACCAACTTTTGCATGGGTAAGTATAATTCAAACGGTAATCCTAGTTGTTGCAGTGATGTTTTTAATTTTTTAGGTATTTCTCCAGTTGCTCCGATCACAATGGGGATGATGACTACTGTTTCCATGTCCCACATTTGGCGGATTTCATCGCTCAGGGGTAGGTATTTATTGATTTTTTCTCCATGTGTCTTTTCTAGGTTGGCTCCCAATGGCACAGCGAAATCTACTATGTATGTTTTGTTTTCATTTTTTAGAGTGAGCACGATATCCGGTATATTATTACTTATCGGTCTATCAGTTATAATTTTTCAATTCCAGTAGAGCCGGGTTTGTACATCTTCGCACACAGCAGGCGGCTCGTATAAATAGTACGGCACTATTTCTGTCAATCCCATGTACTTTTCACGAAGGCTTTGATGGATTATCTTTCCGACTCTGTTGTGCCTGTCTAGGTAGAATTTCGGTGCCAACATTGAGCAGCCAGCGATGATGTGGTCCAGGTATTCATCCTTTTCACCGCACACACGACATCTGATATTGTCTTGTCGCTCCCGCATTATGTTCCTTTTATATACTTTAGTTGCGATGACCTGATCTTAAATAGCAGATATGAACCCTTCTGTCTCAGCAAACAGGTTTCCAGAGCGGAGGTAGGCCGTGGATGCGAAGGTATCGATCTTATCGCTCTCGAGTAGGGTGCGGTATTTACCATGAAGTGCCTTACTCTTCCATTGTTGCAGTTGTTGCTCGGGTATGAGCTGGTCCACGCTAAGGCTGAAGTTTTGGTCTGCCAGTCTTAAAGGAGTAGCCTTATTGTCCGCCCTTATGATAGCGTGGTGAATCTCACTGGACGCAGCCCTAGCGAGGAAGTAGTTCCTAAGGTTTGTTACCTGCCTGTTGTGGTTAATAACTAGATCAGGTATACCTCTTCCCCCCAACTTTCTAGGCAAATGGAACCTTTCCAATGATGAACGTGGATGATGTGCTCGAAATTTGCTGAACTCTTTTCTGGTTTTGATATTGAGGTTTTTGAGTTCTGTTGCTGTCCAGTGAATCACTCCAAAGCTATAAGAAACTGCAGATGTGGCATAGGTGTTAACTGCTTTTGCCATGTTCCTAGCAGACAGCTTAGTCTTCAGTATCGCCCGGATTCTTTTAATGTAGGTGTCACTTACTGTCTGCTTTGCTGCTGTATGGTCTAGACCTCTTGCTTGCAGAAATCCAAGATATTTGTACCTTTCTCCCTCTTCCATTCCGGCGATGGTTTGCCGCTCAGCAACTTCATATCCCGCGTGAGGTACCCTCTGGCCCTTCTCCATCCCGCTGGTCCTACATTTGTCCAGCCCAAATGACATTTTTATGTCGCGACTGAATCGGGTGAAGCAAGTCAGAAGGTCGTCAAGGTGTTTTTTAGACTTTGCATAAAGCTTTAAATCATCCATGTACCAAAGGTGGCTAATATTCTTGTCTGAGTGTGGCAGTATATAACCTTTGCACTGCCTATTCAACATAGTTGTCAGGGGTCGCAGCGACAGACAGAACCATAGCGGACTTAATGCGTCCCCTTGGAATATTCCATTTTCTATTTTAATGGTACCTGCATCTACACTTTTTTGGTTGGTGTTTAAGACAATTCTGGTTTTCCACTGAGACATGGCGTAGTTCAGTAAATTCAGTACATGGGCCTCGACTTTATAAAGCTGCAGCACCTCGGATAGCCAGGAGTCAGGAACACTGTCAAACGCTTTTTGATAGTCTATATACGCTGTGTGCAAAGAGCCTTTTGAGCGTTTCGCGTGAGATGTGATGACCGTATCTATTATTAATTGTTCTTTACACCCTCTGGATCCTTTTCGACAACCCTTCTGCTCTTCGTCCAACAGGTTATTTCTTTCCAGGTGGCTGTATATCTTTTCCGATAGGATGGACGTGAATATTTTATATATTGTAGGAAGGCAGGTGATCGGCCTATATTTGGATGGATCGTCTGAGGACACCTTCGTCTTTTTTAACAAATAAGTGATACCACTGGTCATGAATGGTGGTAGTTCTTCAGGGTTGGACAGCAGGTGAGTATAACATTTGGCCAGATGTTGATGAATGACCTTGAATTGTTTATACCAGAAATTTTGGATTTTATCCTGTCCAGGTGCCTTCCAATTCAAGGTCTTGTTTATAGCCTTGATTACTTGATCGGTTGTTACCTCCCATTTCAACATTGTCTGTAGGTTAGATGTAGACCTCATCTCGTCAAACAGCCATCTGGTATTTTTGTGAATCACACGGTATCCCCCGGTTGATTCCCAAAACGTTTTCATGGCCTCTGGTGTGGGGACCTTATTTTCTTGCAGGGTTTCAATCTCGTGATCTTCAGACTCTAAATTTTTATAAAAGCTCCTTTCACTCCTGCTAAACTGACTATTATGTTGACGTCTTGTGTTGCTTTCTTTATACCGTCGGAGTTTTTTAGCCATAGCCTTGAGTTTTTGTTTAAGGTGATCCAGTATTTCTGTTGCTGTTGGATTTTCGAGGCTTTGTTCCCTTTCAAGAATGGCTTTGGCTTTCTTAGTGACTGAGCTGCTGGGGTTCAAGCTTTGATTTTGTGTCAGAATTCCTATGTCCCGCCTGATACTATCGATTTTATTAGTAATTCGGCGCTGCCATGCTGGCGTGACTGGGACATTTTTAACTTGAGTGTCCGTGGAGATTTTCTGCTTGTTTAGTGTTAGCACCGCTGCTGCTCCACTATAAATTAGGCTGTGTAGATTTTTGATGGGTATACCGGTTGTTATTTTGGAATCCAGAACTTTGTTGATTTCACCCAATATATATTTTGTCTTGTTATTATAAATTATTTTGGGAAGTCTAGGTTTCATCATAGGGTCCATTCCATCATAAAGCAAATGAACCCTATCGAATTCCAGCTCAGCAGCAGATGGTGGTCTGTTGGCTTCCGGTACTGGGGCCGCTGGTTCATCGTCAGCATTGGGGAGATCAGCAGGTAAATTTATAGATGGTACTATCTATTATTATTATTATTATTATTATTATTATTATTATTATTATTATTATAATAATTATTAATATTATTATTATTATTAATTATTATTATTGTTATAATTATTTTTATTATAATTATTATTATTATTATTATAATTATCATTATTATTATTATTATTATAATTATTGTAATTATGATTATTATAATTATTATCATTATTATTATTGTTATTATAATTATTATTATTATTATTATTATTGTAATTATTCTAATTATTATCAATATTATAATTATTATTATTATTGTTATAATTATTATTATTATTATTACTATTATTATTATTATTATT
>CAVLJG010003592.1:0-22992 GCA_963669975.1 Acanthoscelides obtectus
TTAAGGAAGAGGTCACGTGACGTTAGAAATTTTGGGCGGGCGACGTCGACGCGGTTTTTCGGTTTTTTAGGAGGTTCGCGAAACGCCCGGAAGGAAAGAGGTACCGTTTCGGAAAGTAGAAACTCGGCGCTTTACGGGCGGGCGAGAGCCGTCGCGGCGAGACGAACGGATCGGATCGAAAACGGCCGGTAAAGTCGAAAAATCGACCGTTTTTCGGACGGTACGCGGCGTTATTTCACACTGGTTTCGCCGTTTATCGAAATATCGACTCGAGATCGGTCTCGTTCGATAGCTAAACGAAAAATACGTGCCTATTAGCTAAATCTGTTTGGTTCCGCGTCTCGGTTTTTTTTCTAGAAATGTTCGAAAAAAAGCGACAAAAACGACGAATCGCCTTGAAAACTACGATATCTCCCTTATGCCGATGAGAAAAGGAATTTCGCGCGTCGCGTTTCGTACATCTCGGCGAGCGCTACAAATTATGCGGAGAGACGTTTTTTCGTTTACGGTACCCGTTTCGAATAAACGAACCTCGAACGTCGTCAAGAATGACTTTTTTGCGTATAAAGCGCGCTGCTTCGCCGTAAATCAGCTATCTCCTCCGAAGATGAAGGAGCTACGAACCTGACGATTTTTGCGTGAGAAAGTCCATGCTTCGGACACTCTTTTAATACTATTTTCATCATTATATTCGTTTACGTTGAAAAGTTTCGATTTTTTAAAAATTCCTCGACAATACGCTACTTTTCGACGCGTGAAAAAGTCATCTTGTCATCCGGCTCTGTCCTCGCTTATTACTACCGTACGTAGCGAGTAAAAATTATACAGCTATCGAAAAATAACGAAATGAGCTGACGAAACGATTCTACCGTCAGCATTACAGTCAAATTTCGAAAAAGTAAACTTTGAGCGCCTCAAAAGTACCGATGACAACCGTTTTCGGCGTACTTTGTCTTCGTCGATACGCACCTGCGTTACGGAGCGACGTAGCTACGATTTTTTTTCGCAAAACGACAGGCCAAAGTCTCCTGATTAAACCGACCTACGGCACGTTACCCGATCGCATTTTTTTAAACTCGGCAGATTACAAAATTCAAAAATATGCACACATTTTTAGTTATGAAGTTTCAATTTGAATTCCCCTCCAGATCCCCGGATTTCCTGTTAGGCGGGGTATTGTAGATACGATCGTATTACGAAAGCGAGCGAGTGCGAGCGGAACGTCAAAAACGTGCCATTTTCGGCTTCAGACTATCGCTGCATCCAATATTGGATCACGCCAAATAGAATTGTCCTTTTTGCGCGTGAAAATCAACATTTTCGAAAAGATTCAAAATTTCTATATTCCATTGTCTAACGGACCGGACAAGAGCCATTAAAATCGTAGGAATCTAGTAGTTTTTTTATTTTGACAGATTGCGATGTCTACCGCCAAAGGCTGCAATTATTCTTTGACGTTTCATCAATTTATTGAAATCATCCATCGGTTTATAAATACTATAAAAATATGATTGTAAGCCCCTATTCATGTTATAATTTTACAATATGGCATAAAGCTCCGCTTTTCTAACCGATTGATATAAAGCGTATGTCTGATTGCATCACATTGCATCATTCTAACCTACAATGTATGAATGTAAACATTATCGAAATCTTAACAATGAGGCTCCCGTTAATAAGGATTAATTAGAAGCTTAGAACAAGCAATCGCAACTACAAATAGTGAGTGTTGTGAAAGTGTTTACAGTTTATGTGTTTCTATTGCAAACGTAAGTAGTCAGTCACTTCTATGAAGTTCAGTAAGAGTTCAGTCTTGACCCTCAGTTCAATTGTCTAAATATGTAGACCTATTAGCTGGCTAACAGTGGCACATATTATCAAGCAGATGAAGGAATATGCAAAGCGCTGAAAAATAGCATTGATAATCATATCTACTACCAAAGTTTTCAAAATTACTAAGACTTTCACAGCCACTGCAGTTGTTTATTTTGATCTCAATGCAGAATGTATGTACTTCGATTTAGAATGTAGCTGCTTTAAGGACTTGTCACTTCCAAGACTGTCAAAACAACAGACACCATTACTTGTCAAAAAACTATAGCACTTGATGATTTCAAATTTCTATTCTGTTTTTAAAGATGTTATTATTATATGTCTAATTTCAAGGATACTCACATCTGTCCTGTTTCTAAGACTGATCTTAATCATAGATTACAGAAAAATTCATTATTGAATCAGAGGAAACAGATTACAAAATTTGATTTTCAAGCGATACTATTACTTACTGTCCAACAACTATAGTACTTAATAATTTCAAGCTTCTGGTCTAATTTTTGAGATGTTATTATTATATGTCATGTTTCTAATTGATTGATCATAATCATACAACATTAAAAAAAATAGAGGAAATTTTATTTTAAAGCGATAGCACATTTTTCTCCAGATCATAAAGCGAGCATTGTTCATCTGCTCTGTTGAATTTTTCCCAAACGAAGAACTTTACCACCAACAAACTCATAAATATTGTAAAAACCTTGTAGTAGTAGTATCTCACCTGAGTAGTATGTATAAATGGAAAATAAGTAACAAACTTGTCATCTATCCCTTCGATTGGCAAATATTATCAAGCAGATGAAGGAATATGCAAAGCGCTGAAAAATAGCATTGATAATATCTACTACCAAAGTTTTCAAAATTACTAAGACTTTCACAGCCACTGCAGTTGTTTATTTTGATCTAAATCGATTTAGAATGTAGCTGCTTTAAGAACTTGTGACTTCCAAGACTTGGCAAAACAACAGACACCATTACTTGTCAAAATTTGTAAGATAAGTACTCTTGCACAGTATAATCGTAACTTGGTATAGACATATTTGTGATATCGCTTAGATTAAGCCTGCCAGGGGAGTGAAAGTTACCTATACGAGTACTGAACTCTACATTAAAATAATTTATGATGCCATGTGTTGTATCTAAACTATTTTTATTTTTGCAGATCACATAATTATTACATACATCCCTTAAAAGGGCCCAATTTGAAGTAACATATTATAGAGTTCAATTTTCACATTGTTGTTATTTTTACGGGTTCTTCTTTCTGGCGATGGAAAGTTCAATTGCTTCTCCCTATTATACCTAAACAATGTAGGTCTATTTTCTTTTTTCCCATCCACAAAGTGACAACTACATAAGTATGCACCAGGACCTGGTTCAACAACTGTTCTCCTGCAATAAATAGTAAAAATAAGACAAAAGTTCAATTTGAAAGTATCCTATCAAAGAACGGTAGCTGATGTGAATAGCAATATCTAAATACAGCATTTTTTATAAGCAAGATACACACACATTAGCGGATCGCTCAGTTACATACCTGCTTGTAAACTAACGGCCTTATTTTCAACAAAAATTATTTTAAAACTCCACTTTAACCACTTGATACGGAAGAAGTTTTCTCAAGGTGTTTATGTTTACTTTTTTTTTAGTTTTTACGGATTTCCTTACTATGATATTTCGGAATTAACTTTCAGAATCTTAATTTTTCCTTTCATTATGTTGTAGATGCACACATCCCACAATAGGAGTTATTGAATTTTAATTTTAAACAAAATACATTTCATTTTCCAGGTTAGAAAAAATTACCTATGACAATGACATTGACATTACAAAACAGAAAACATATACACTGAAGAAAGCATAGTCCACTGCTATCCATAGACGAACACGGTTGACATATGTCAGTGTCAAGCGCCATTTTTTTGCAAGTCGTGTTATAGCTAGATTTATGCGACGATCCTCATATAAATCTAAGTCTGCTATACAATTTGCTACATGGAAGATTTTATAACGCCATGTATGGTATTAACAACAACACATGCGACGTTGCCGGCATCTCACATAAATCTGAGTCTGTTATACAATTGTATACAGGATATTTTCAATGCTATATGGAAAATAACAGATAACAGGTAAAAGGTGGTAACAGGTAACAGGTGGTAACATATAACAGATAACAGATAACTTATAACAGATAAAAGATGACAGATAACAGATAAAAAGTAACAGATAAAAGAAAACAGATAACAGATAACAAATAACTGATAACTGAAAACTAAAAAATGAAAACTGAAATCTGAAGAATGAAAAATGAAAAATTGAAAATCGAAAATTAAAAATCAAAAATCAAAAATCAAAAATCAAAAATCAAAAATCAAATCGAAAAATCGAAAAATCGAAAAATCGAAAAATCGAAAAATCGAAAAATCGAAAATCGAAAAATCGAAAAATCGAAAAATCGAAAAATCGAAAAATCGAAAAATCGAAAATCGAAAAATCGAAAAATCGAAAAATCGAAAAAATCGAAAATCGAAAAATCGAAAAATCGAAAAATCGAAAAATCGAAAAATCGAAAAATCGAAAAATCGAAAAATCGAAAAATCGAAAAATCGAAAAATCGAAAAATCGAAAAATCGAAAAATCGAAAAATCGAAAAATCGAAAAATCGAAAATCGAAAAATCGAAAAATCGAAATATCGAAATATCGAAAAATCGAAAAATCGAAAAATCGAAAAATCGAAAAATCGAAAAATCGAAAAATCGAAAAATCGAAAAATCGAAAAATCGAAAAATCGAAAAATCTAAAAATTAAAAATTACCAGACCAGACACCAGATACCAGACACCAGATAGCAGACACCAGATACCAGATACCAGACACCAGATACCAGATACCAGATGCCAGACACCAGATACCAGACACCAGATACCAGATACCAGGCACTAGATACCAGATACCAGACACCAGATACCAGACAACAGATACCAGATACCAGATAAAGCGATAACAGATACCAAATACCAGACACCAGACACCAGATACCAGATACGAGATAACAGATCAAAGATGCCAAAGGATAAAAAACGATTAGAGATAGGGATAAAGTATATATCGCTAGCATTGCATTAGCATACCAGCAACTGCGCTACGGGTGGTTTTAAATAAAGACATCAACGGACAATATTTAGCATAGCGTTGGCATGCTAAAAACTGCGCTAGTCGACTATATTAAGCGGTGATCGATTGTTTTAAGGAAGAGGTCACGTGACGTTAGAAATTTTGGGCGGGCGACGTCGACGCGGTTTTTTCGGTTTTTTCCCGGTTCGCGAAACGTTCGGAAGGAAGGAGGTACCGTTTCGGAAACTAGAAACTCGGCGCTTTACGGGCGGGCGAGAGCCGTCGCGGCGAGAGGAACGGATCGGATCGAAAACGGCCGGTAAAGTCGAAAAATCGACCGTTTTTCGGACGGTACGCGGCGTTATTTCACACTCGTTTCGCCGTTTATCGAAATATCGACTCGAGATCGGTCTCGTTCGATAGCTAAACGAAAAATACGTGCCTATTAGCTAAATCTGTTCGGTTCCGCGTCTCGGTTTTTTTTCTAGAAATGTTCGAAAAAAAAGCGACAAAAATGACGAATCGCCTTGAAAACTACGCTATCTCCCTTATGCCGAAGAGAAAAGGAATTTCGCGTGCCGCGTTTCGTACATCTCGGCGAGCGCTACAAATTACGCGGAGAGACGTTTTTTCGTTTACGGTACCCGTTTCGAATAAACGAACCTCGAACGTCGTCAAGAATGACTTTTTTGCGTATAAAGCGCGCTGCTTCGCCGTAAATCAGCTATCTCCTCCGAAGATAAAGGAGCTACGAACCTGACGATTTTTGCGTGAGAAAGCCCATGCTTCGGACACTCTTTTAATACTATTTTCATCATCATTATTCGTTTACGTTGAAAAGTTTCGATTTTTTAAAAATTCCTCGACAATACGCTACTTTTCGACGCGTGAAAAAGTCATCTTGTCATCCGGCTCTGTCCTCGCTTATTACTACCGTACGTGAGCGAGTAAAAATTATACAGCTATCGAAAAATAACGATAATGAGCTGACGAAACGATTCTGACCGTCAGAATTACCGTCAAATTTCGAAAAAGTAAACTTTGAGCGCCTCAAAAGTACCGATGACAACCGTTTTTCGGCGTACTTTGTCTTCGTCGATACGGACCTGCGTTACGGAGCGACGTAGCTACGATTTTTTTTCGCAAAACGAAAGACCAAAGTCTCCTGATTAAACCGACATACGACACGTTACCCGATCGCATTTTTTAAACTCGGCAGATTAGAAAATTCAAAGATATGCACACATTTTTAGTTTGAAGTTTCAATTTTGAATTTCCCCTCCAGATCCCCGGATTCCTGTTAGGCGGGGTATTGTAGATACGATCGTATTACGAAAGCGAGCGAGTGCGAGCGGAACGTCAAAAACGTGCCATTTTCGGCTTCATGACTATCGCTTCATCCAATATTGGATCACGCCAAATAGATTTGTCCTTTTTTACGCGTGAAAATCAACATTTTCGAAAAGATTCAAAATTTTTATATTCCATTGTCTAAACGGACCGGACTAGAGCCATTAAAATCGGATGAATCTAGTAGTTTTTTTATGTTTACAGATTGCGATGTCTACCGCCAAAGGCTGCAATTATTCTTTGACGTTCATCAGTTTATTGAAATCATCATCGGTTTATAAATACGATAAAAATATGATTGTAAGCCCCTATTCATGTTATAATTTTACAATATGGCATACAGCTCCGCTTTTCCAACCGATTGATATACAGCGTATGTCCGATTGCATCACCTCCGATTTCTAACCTACAACGTATATGAATGTAAACATTATCGAAATCTTAATGAGGCTCCCGTTAATAAGGATTAATTAGAAGCTTAGAACAAGCAATTGCAACTACAAATAGTGAGTGTTGTGAAGTGTTTAGTGTCCGTGCAGAAGTAGATATTTCTATGGCAAACGTAAGTTTGAATTTATCACTTGTTGATTTAACTTGAGTTAGGGTCTCTGTTCTCTAAACTAAATTAAACAATCATTCAAAATATGTAATAGTAGTGTCGAAGTACCCAACTACAAATTTGTCAGAATTAGAAGGTCTTCTTAAATTCTTAAACAACAGTTTCCTATTTCTAACCTACAACGTATATGAATGTAAACATTAGCGAAATCTTAATAATGAGGCTCCCGTTAATAAGGATTATTAATTAGAAGCTTAGAACAAGCAATCACAACTACAAATAGTGAAAGTGTTGTGAAATGTTTACAGTGTCCGTGCAGGAGTAGATATTTCTATGGCAAACGTAAGTTTGAATTTATCACTTGTTGATTTAACTCGAGTTAGGGTCTCTGTTCTCTTAACTAAACTAAACAATCATTCAAAATATGTAATAGTAGTGTCGAAGTACCCAACTACAAATTTGTCAGAATTAGAAGGTCTTCTTAAATTCTTAAACAACAGTTTTTAACTATATTTGAGAGTCATCATACAGATTTTTGTAGAAACGATGGATACATTACATGAAATGAAGAAACTCACAGTGTTATTGAATTGCTTTGTGACTACTAAAGCTTATTTTTGCCAAAACAACAGACACTATTACTTGTCAAAAAAGAATGACCACAGGAGTGCTTGAACTGTTCAAAAAAGACATGAATGCCTGGTCGACTAATGCTGATGAAGTTTAGAAGCATACGCAAAGACCTAAATTGTAATTTTCAGTACCTAATTTGCTAGCATAGCTTCATCAGCTTTTTTCGTTTCTCTGTTCGCATAAGGACTAGGTTTTGAGTTGTAAATGATCTAAATACGAAACACACATACAGAATTAGAAGGTCTTCTTAAATTCTTAAACAACAGTTTTTAACTATATTTGAGAATCATCATACAGATTTTTGTAAAAACGATGGATACATTACATGAAATGAAGAAACTCACAGTGTTATTTAATTGCTTTGTGACTACTAAAGCTTATTTTTGCCAAAACAACAGACACTATTACTTGTCAAAAAAGAATGACCACAGGAGTGCTTGAACTGTTCAAAAAAGACATGAATGCCTGGTCGACTAATGCTGATGAAGTTTAGAAGCATACGCAAAGACCTAAATTGTAATTTTCAGTACCTAATTTGCTAGCATAGCTTCATCAGCTTTTTTCGTTTCTCTGTTCGCATAGGGACTAGGTTTGAGTTGTAAATGATCTAAATATTAAACACACATACAGAATTAGAAGGTCTTATTAAATTCTCAAACAACAGTTTGTAACTATATTTGAGAGGCATCATACAGATTTTTGTAGAAATGATGGATTCATTACATGAAATGAAGAAACTCATAGTGTTATTCAATTGGTTTGTGACTAGCAAAGCTTATTTTTACATGATATTTTATTGATTTGACAGTTGTGAATCTTCAATTAGCGAAAGTTCAACAGATCAAGTTACTCAGCCATTCAAGGGGATGTGCCATCAAGATAACATTCCTGATGTAAAGAGGTAAATGATCATTCTCATATCAAAGCAAATAAATATATTCAACTGAAGCTTGCAGAATTATGCAGAACTAGATACTTTATAGTAATATAATACTTGCTTTTTGTTTCAGGCTGAAATTTGATGACCTACCCAACATTTCTGGCTTGTCTACCAGTAAGTATTTTTGTTTTGAATATTAAATTACATGAAATATTTTATATAATTTAATATAATATAATTATATTATGATATTTTATTTTTATAGGTCAGCAACAGGAAAAAAGCATCAGTTTCCAATCTTGATCAAAGCTTTGGATCTTCTTCATCAACAATTAGCGTCTCAGAAACTGAGAACCTGATGCTGGGTTCAAGGATGTTTCTCTTGCAACTGCACGTAAAAATAGGTGAGAAATATTGAGAAAATAGATGATCTAATAAGATTTTAATGACATATGCTTCACATATATGATGAATTCCAATCATATCTCATTGTTTCAGAAAAAGAAGGTATGTGGGTGACTTATCTTCATCAGACTTTTCTACACCAGAGAAGGCGAAGAAGAATTTTCATTTGATGAAGAATACTATAACTGCTCTGAGAAAGAAGAGTCATAATCTTCAGGCTAGCAATACATACTTTAAGAAAAAAATCAAGACATTAGGAGGCTTGATGAAGCTGCTTAAAGAAAAATCATATATAACTAATTCGTCAGGGACTGTTCTTGAGGTAAAAATCTCTAAATTAGATAATATAGAATAACGGACAGAAGTAAAATTATTTCAATTTTTTTCTTTGGTATCAATCATACTGATTTTTGGATAGTAGTAAAGACTCAGTTTAGGGTTCATGTTTTTAATTGAATGTGTAATAAATTTACTTGTTTCATCAATTCCTGTTTAATTTAACTAGTTAAATGTATGTAAATGACTGGAGAAGGTAGTCAAAATCAACCTTTTAAGATGAATGTGGTGATTTAACTCTAAAATAATGAGCAGCAGTGCTATTACACCTTACACCCATCTTTTTGTTTTTTCAGGCCTCTTTATCAACCTCAGGACAAAAAATATTCGAGAGGATGTTGAAAGGCCCATCTTCACAAAAATATGACCCATCTATTAGATGTTTTGCTTTGACGCTATCTTTTTACTCCCCAAAAGCATACCAGTTCGTAAGGAATACTTTTAATAAATCTTTACCTCATCCATCCACGATTTCTAAATGGTATCAGTCAATTGATGGCTCTCCTGGTTTTACTTCAGAAGCACTAAATGCTTTGAAGGTAAAAAAGTTAGCGTCAAAAAACCAGAACATCCTGTGCAACCTGGTCTTACATGAAATGTCTATCAGGGAGCAGGTCGAATGGACTGGGACAAAATTCACTGGTTATATTGATATTGGAACTAAATTTGATTCAGATGTTCTACCTCATGTCAAAGAAGTTTTAGTATGTATGGTTGTTTGTATAAATGCTTCATGGAAGTTACCTGTGGATTATTTTTTTTTTTGGACGGCCTCACTGATGTTGAGAAAGCAGAGTAGTTAAGAAATGTCTCACATTTGTACATGAGTCATGAGTCATAGTTACCTCTATAACTTTTGATGGTGCTCCTGTAAATTTTACGATGTCATCATGTTTAGGTGCAGATTTCAAGGACATTAACAACCTTAAAACACATTTTGCTCATCCAGTAACAGGTAATAAGGTTTTCATATTTTTGGACCCTTCGTACATGATGAAATTGGTCAGAAATACATTTGGCTCACAAAAATATTTGATAGACAATGATAATAATACCATAGACTGGACTTTTTTGGAAAAGCTCGTAGAAATTCAAAATTTTGAGGGACTACATTTAGGCACAAAAATCAGAAACCGACATTTACAGTGGACTCTAGAAAAAATAAAAGTGAAAATTGCCACTCAGACATTAAGCAAGAGTGTGGCTGATGCATTGATGTATTTGAGTCTAGATTTGAAAATACCATCATTTAGGAATGCGAAACCTACAGCCGATTTTATCCTGAAATTTAACAATCTATTCGACATTTGTAATTCCAGAAATAGATTGGCTAAATACATATTTAAGCGACCATTATCACAGGCCACTGCAAAAACTTTTTTTAGTTATATGGATGAAATGTGCCAATACATTAGCAATTTGAAGTTGGCTGATGTTCCAGTAACTCAGTCCCCTAAAAAAACAGGTTTTCTAGGATTTCTGATAAGCGTCACTACTTTGAGGCAATATTATTCAAAATTTGTTGAAAAATCAGAATTAGAAGGCAAAGAGGTAGACTCGGAACAATTAAAGTATATTTTAACTAACAAATTTTCTCAAGATCATCTAGAGCATTTTTTCGGAGCTATAAGAGCTAAGGGTGGATTTAACAATTACCCTTCAGCCAGACATTTTGAAGCGGCTTATAAGCGCCTCCTTATACATACAGAGGTCACAGGACCAGAATCTGGTAATGTGTCCATCAAAGATCTCACCATTCTGACTTGTGGGAGTGGACATCAGGTTACAATGGATGATAGTGGCAATGATTTGAAAAGTAGTGAAACCTATTTGGATTTTGAAAAAAAAATTATGAATGATATTGCTACTTATAAGTTTTATTCATCACAAGCCTGGAATTTAACAGATTATGTTGAAGATGTAGTTGGCTATATTTCAGGCTATGTGGTGAGAAGTTTTCTGAAATGCATAACTTGCAGTCAATGTACTAAGGTACTCGAAGGTGATAATGTCAAATATTTACAAAAAAGAAAAAATATAGAGCATTAACTACTCCCTCAGACATAATACTCCAAATTTGTGTAGCTGCCGAAAAGTATTTCAGATTTTTTCATAAACCTAGAGACATATTTAATAAACATGTGCCAAATCTTCCTGCTATTTTGATTAAAAACACAATGGAAACTATATAGTACCTACAAAAATTTTAGATAAGTTTGAGCATCACTTGTTTGAAGATGATTTGATAGATGGATATTCATTTAGTATTATAAAGCTAATTTTACAAAAATATTTCAAAATTCGGATTCATTATGAAACGATGAAAAAAATGGATCAATTGAAAAAAGAAAGGATAAGATGTATGTACACAAAAACAGTGCTATTTAGACATCAGTGAAATATCATTCATCGCACATTTCTCATATCAATTTTTCAATCAATTAAATAAGTTGCTTTATTCATATCAGAATAAACTAGTAGCATAAGCTGGAGTTTTAGGTCAACCTAGTAGCGTATACATTGGTGCAGAATTAGTGCTATTTTTGTCAAAATTATCCCGTTTAACACCTAGACCTTGCGGAACCGCTGTATAACATAAAGATCGAGTAGTTTGTAAGAACATTTTTGTAGCATACCTTTTTAGAAGACAGTTGTTATTTTCTTGAATTGCTTTGCAAAGGGTTTCGAACTGGTGATGTATTCACGAATCATGTATCACATGCTCTGTAATAACTTAATTTCTGAATCACAACATGGCTTTATAAAAGGGAAATCGATAAATACGGCTATATACTCCTTTAGCCACAGTATTATAGAATGTCTGGGAAATAATATGATATCATTGGGTTTGTTTTTTGATCTCTCCAAAGCATATGATTGTGTAGAACATTCTGTCTTACTGTAAACTTGAGGCATTTGGAATCAGGGGAAGTGCCTGGAACTGGGTCAAGTCTTATTTAACAGACCGCCAACAAAGTGTTTCCATCATAAACAATAGCAGGACAGCAGTCTCATCGCAGTTAACAATAGATAGAGGTATCCCACAAGGAAACGTCTTGGGTCCTCTCCTCTTTGTGATGTTTATAAATGATCTGAGTGATAGTATAACAAACCCGAACAATGTATGTACTATTCAATATGCAGATGATACTAGTGTGATTATAGCTGGCCAAGATTTCAACCAAGTAGCCGAAAATACATTGAGCATATGCGAGAAAGCATTTTGGTGGTTTGCTCGCAACGATCTATCCTTGAACACATCAAAAACAAATGCGATAATATTCAAGTTAAAGAAAAAAATGGAAGCTACGAAGATCCACTTAGCTGATAGGGTAGAAGTCAAGCTGACAGACTGTGGTAGATTCTTAGGCGTATATATTGACCAAAGACTTTCCTGAGCTACACAACAACCCCTAATAAAGAAGATTACTTTTTACAGAAATCTTGTTTGAGTGCAGATATTATAAGGAAAGTTGTAGAGATGACTATTGGTCAGTCAAATAATGCAAATTGGCAAGAAAGTACAGACTGACATCCAGCAAGTTTGGTACAGTTTATCAGCTTGCCAAAGGAAAAAATACCTAAAACCATTATTCAAAGTGTTATTAGATGGATATGAATTGAGTGGTGTTCGGGCTATTCAGTGGGGAAGGGAGAATGAACATACTGCCATAGAAAGATTTGGAGATATTACAGGATTACATGTAGAACCTGCAGGATTCTGCTTTGGTGAATGTGGTTTTTTAGGTGCAAGCCTTGATGGATATATAAGTGAAAATTGTACTATTGAAGTGAGATGCTCTTTCAAACGTAGGAATGAAGAAAATTTGTCAGAGGTGCTCACTAAAAATAAAAATTATCTTGTTTCGTATTATAACTGTTCCTGGACCATTCATCAAAATTATAATTATTATCACCAAGTGCAAAGACAGTTACACATTACAAATAAAGGTATATAGTGATATAGACTCCAAAAGATAAAGTAGTTATGAGAATTTCAAGAAACGATGAATGGGAAAGTAATTTAAATATTTTAAAATCATTTTACAGTGAACAATTTCTGACAAATATTTTATCATGATTGAAAATAAAACAATATTTATGCAACTGGTGTTTTATTTGCCATTGTTTACAGACATTATCTTCTCTACCAGCTGTCAAATTATTTTGTCCACAATTATGTGCTCTAGACAATGGAAACTATATTTGTACATAAAGGATGTTTGATTAGGTAGCTAGTAGAGCAGATGAATTATAAAGCAGTATCATACTGATGTGTGAATAAAACAAGTGCTGGACAGTTATTTATTGCTAATTCATGTCACTAGTATTATTATACTATAAACTAGATACACTATTATACTATATACATATCAATTTTTATACTAAACTACACTTTATGGGTACCTGCAGAATAAAACTGTTCAACTTCTCTTATAAGTGGATACTGTAAGTTAGTCAAAGTACCTATAACTTGAAATACTACATCTGCATGTGGCAACAAAGCATATGGAATAAGATCGAATATACTGAATGTGTTTATTCTTCTTATTGCACGTTCAACATGAATCGTAGCTTGTGCAATACATTCTGTTTGTCTTACCTGTTCAGCAGTGAACTGTTGTGTTGTAAGAAATGATGGAATGTTAATATTGACACCAGAAGGCATCAAGTCTTTTATTAAAAAACCTTTATCTTCCAATACTAAATCTCCTGCTTCAAGCTGATTGAGTATTCCACAATCCTTAATAATTTTTTTGTCTGACCCAGGATACAAACTTGACATATAAGTAAGTGCTCCATTAGGAGATACACCAATTAACCTTTTGCAGGTATTTCTGTATTTGTATGAGCTATATGTTAGTTTTCATGTCGCTATACTTGACCGACATACAGATGTATATACTTCAGTACAATCTATGATTATCCTATAATTTGTAAAACTACTGAAAATATTTTCTTGAAATAAATGTATCCATGTTGTTATAACATTTGATACTGGACCCTGTGATACATTGAATCGAACAGCTAAATCATCATGAGGGAAATTTTGTCTTGGCTTAGTAAGAGTCATGAATAACTGATCTATTTTTCTCATTTTTTTAACTTTCCATTTATAATAATAATATATATCAATGTCCTTCAACAGGTTGAATAAAGAAAAAAATATTTTCTCTGATGGTAAGCCTGTATACACCAGTACTAGCCTGTCATTTCCTTTCACAACATCAAAAGAAAACCTATCAGTGAGATGCATAAGGTTCGCTGTAGCTAGCTCCAGATCCTGCCAAAGATAATAGTTTTCAGCATCTAGTGATGCATTTGACATCGAACCTTTTGTATGAGGTTCATCAGTTTGTATTGAGGTGGATGGTTGTGGCTCGCTTTCAGATCTGTGAACACACTGAATTTGCACACACGTGAATGAAATTGATATTGTATAACTAACCTTATATCTACATCAATATTAAAAGGTTTATCAATGGTCTTTTTACGGGTTCTTCTTTCTGGTGATGGAAAGTTTAATTGCTTCTCCCTATTATACCTAAACAGTGTAGGTCCATTTTCTTTTTTACCATCCACAAGATGACAACTACATAAGTATGCACCAAGACCTGGTTCAACTGTTCTCCTGCAATCAAATGAAACAATACATGTATTACTTTTATTGTATTCAATTGTACGTTTCGCATGTTCCTAACAAATGATAATTCCAGTATGGTCTTTGTGGTGTTACCTTGTAAGTTTTATCCAATGATTCCTTGTTTTTGGATCTTTGGGAAACCTGAACATCTTACGTGTTTCTCTAACATTATACTGCTTACAGTCGGGTGCCCAGCATTGCACCATTTTCTGTAATAAATAGTAACAATAAGACAAAAGTTCAATTTGAAAATATCCTATCAAAGAACGGTAGCTTATATGAATAGCAATGATATCTAAATACAGCATTTTTCATAAGCAAGATACCCACACATTAGCGGATCGCTTAGTTACATACCTGCTTGTAAACTAACGGCCTTATTTTCAACAAAAATTGTTTTAAAACTCCACTTTAACCACTTGATACGGAAGAAGTTTTCTCAAGGTGTTTATGTTTACTTTTTTTTTAGTTTTACGGATTTCCTTACTATGATATTTAGGAATTAACTTTCAGAATCTTAATTTTTCCTTTCATTATGTTGTAGATGCACACATCTCACAATAGGAGTTATTGAATTTTAATTTTAAACAAAATACATTTCATTTTCCAGGTTAGAAAAAATTACCTATGACAATGACATTGACATTACAAAACAGAAAACATATACACTGAAGAAAGCATAGTCCACTGCTATCCATAGACGAACACGGTTGACATATGTCAGTGTCAAGCGCCATTTTTTTGCAAGTCGTGTTATAGCTAGATTTATGCGACGATCCTCATATAAATCTAAGTCTGCTATACAATTTGCTACATGGAAGATTTTATAACGCCATGTATGGTATTAACAACAACACATGCGACGTTGCCGGCATCTCACATAAATCTGAGTCTGTTATACAATTGTATACAGGATATTTTCAATGCTATATGGAAGATAACAGACAACAGATAAGAGGTAAAAGGTGGTAACAGGTAACAGGTGGTAACATATAACAGATAACAGATAACTTATAACAGATAAAAGATAAAAGATGACAGATAACAGATAAAAAGTAACAGATAAAAGAAACAGGTAACAGATAACAAATAACTGATAACTGAAAACTAAAAAATGAAAACTGAAATCTGAAGAATGAAAAATGAAAAATGAAAAATTGAAAATTAAAAATCAAAAATCAAAAATCAAAATCAAAAAATCGAAAAATCGAAAAATCGAAAAATAAAAATTAAAAATTAAAAATTAAAAATTAAAATAGAAAAATTAAAAATGAAAAATTAAAAATTAAAATAGAAAAATGAAAAATGAAAACTGATAACTTATAAAAGATAACAGATACCAGATAGCAGATACCAGAAACCAGATACTAGACACCAGATACCAGCCACCAGATACCAGATACCAGACACCAGATACCAGATACCAGATGCCAGACACCAGACATCAGATACCAGACATCAGATACCAGACACCAGAAACGAGATACGAGATACCAGATACCAGACACCAGACACCAGATACCAGATACCAAACACCAGATACGAGATACCAGATACCAGATACCAGCCACCAGATACCAGACACCAGATACCAGATGCCAGATACCAGACACCAGATACCAGACATCAGATACCAGACACCAGATACCAGATACCAAACATCAGATACCTGATACCAGATACCAGACACCAGATACCAGATACCAGATACCAGATACCAGACACCAGATACCAGATACCAGATACCAGACACCAGACACCAGAAACGAGATACGAGATACCAGATACCAGATACCAGACACCAGACACCAGATACCAGATACCAAACACCAGATACGAGATACCAGATACCAGATACCAGCCACCAGATACCAGACACCAGATACCAGACACCAGATGCCAGACACCAGATGCCAGACACCAGATACCAGACACCAGATACCAGACACCAGATACCAGACATCAGATACCAGACACCAGATACCAGATACCAAACATCAGATGCCTGATACCAGATACCAGATACCAGATACGAGATACCAGATACCAGACACCAGACACCAGATACCAGACACCAGATACCAGACACCAGAAACCAGATACCAGATAATGAGATAACAGATACCAAATACCAGATACCAGACACCAGATACCAGACACCAGAAACCAGATACCAGATACGAGATACCAGATACCAGATACAGACACCAGACAACCAGATACCAGATACCAGATACCAGATACCAGACATACCAGATACCAGGACATCAGATACCAGACACCAGAAGCCAGATACCAGATACGAGATACCAGATACCAGATACCAGACACCAGACACCAGATACCAGATACCAAAACACCAGATACGAGATACCAGATACCAGATACCAGCCACCAGATACCAGACACCAGATACCAGACACCAGAAACCAGATACCAGATAAAGAGATAACAAATACCAAATACCAGATACCAGACACCAGATACCAGACACCAGATACCAGACACCAGAAACAGATACCAGATAAAGAGATAACAGATACCAAATACCAGATACCAGATACCAGACACCAGATACCAGATTCCAGATACCAGATCAAAGATGCCAAAGGATAAAAAATGATTAGAGATAGTTATCGCTAGCATTGCATTAGCATACCAGCAACTGCGCTACGTGAGGTTTTAAATAAAGACATCAACGTACACTATTTGGCATAGCGTTAGCATGCCAGAAACTGCGCTATCGACTATATATCGACTATATTAAGCGGTGATCGATTGTTTTTATAGAAGAGGTCACGTGACGTTAGAAGTTAGGCCGGGCGACGTCGACGCGGTTTTTCGCGGTTTTTTAGGAGGTTCGCGAAACGTTCGGAAGGAAAGAGGTACCGTTTCGGAAACGTAGAAAACTCGGCGCTTTACGGGCGGGCGAGAGCCGTCGCGGTGAGATGAACGGATCGGATCGAAAACGGCCGGTTAAAGTCGAAAAATCGACCGTTTTCGGACGGTACGCGGCGTTATTTCACACTCGTTTCGCCGTTTATCGAAATATCGACTCGAGATCGGTCTCGTTCGATAGCTAAACGAGAAATACGTACAATAAGCGAAAATCGTTCGGTTCCGCGTCTCGGTTTTTTTTCTAGAAACGTTCGAAAAAAAAGCGACAAAAATGACGAATCGCCTTGAAAACTACGATATCTCCCTTATGCCGGAGAAAAGGAATTTCGCGTGCCGCGTTTCGTACATCTCGGCGAGCGCTACAAATTACGCGGAGAGACGTTTTTTCGTTTACGGTACCCGTTTCGAGTAAACGAACCTCGAACGTCGTCAAGAATGACTTTTTTGCGTATAAAGCGCGCTGCTTCCGTATATCAGCTATCTCCTCCGAAGATAAAGGAGCTACGAACCTGACGATTTTTGCGTGAGAAAGTCCATGCTTCGGACACTCTTTTAATACTATTTTCATCATTATTATTCGTTTACGTTGAAAAGTTTCGATTTTTTAAAAATTCCTCGACAATACGCTACTTTTCGACGCGTGAAAAAGTCACCTTGTCATCCGGCTCTGTCCTCGCTTATTACTACCGTACGTGAGCGAGTAAAAATTATACAGCTATCGAAAAATAACGATAATGAGCTGACGACGAAACGATTCTGACCGTCAGAATTACCGTCAAATTTCGAAAAAGTAAACTTTGAGCGCCTCAAAAGTACCGATGACAACCGTTTTTCGGCGTACTTTGTCTTCGTCGATACGGACCTGCGTTACGGAGCGACGTAGCTACGATTTTTTTTCGCAAAACGAAAGACCAAAGTCTCCTGATTAAACCGACATACGACACGTTACCCGATCGCATTTTTTAAACTCGGCAGATTAGAAAATTCAAAGATATGCACACATTTTTAGTTTGAAGTTTCAATTTTGAATTTCCCCTCCAGATCCCCGGATTCCTGTTAGGCGGGGTATTGTATTGTGATACGATCGTATTACGAAAGCGAGCGAGTGCGAGCGGAACGTCAAAAACGTGCCATTTTCGGCTTCATGACTATCGCTTCATCCAATATTGGATCACGCCAAATAGATTTGTCCTTTTTTACGCGTGAAAATCAACATTTTCGAAAAGATTCAAAATTTTTATATTCCATTGTCTAAACGGACCGGACTAGAGCCATTAAAATCGGATGAATCTAGTAGTTTTTTATGTTTACAGATTGCGATGTCTACCGCCAAAGGCTGCAATTATTCTTTGACGTTCATCAGTTTATTGAAATCATCATCGGTTTATAAATACGATAAAAATATGATTGTAAGCCCCTATTCATGTTATAATTTTACAATATGGCATAAAGCTCCGCTTTTCCAACCGATTGATATACAGCGTATGTCCGATTGCATCACCTCCGATTTCTAACCTACAACGTATATGAATGTAAACATTATCGAAATCTTAATAATGAGGCTCCCGTTAATAAGGATTAATTAGAAGCTTAGAACAAGCAATTGCAACTACAAATAGTGAGTGTTGTGAAGTGTTTAGTGTCCGTGCAGAAGTAGATATTTCTATGGCAAACGTAAGTTTGAATTTATCACTTGTTGATTTAACTTGAGTTAGGGTCTCTGTTCTCTAAACTAAATTAAACAATCATTCAAAATATGTAATAGTAGTGTCGAAGTACCCAACTACAAATTTGTCAGAATTAGAAGGTCTTCTTAAATTCTTAAACAACAGTTTCCTATTTCTAACCTACAACGTATATGAATGTAAACATTAGCGAAATCTTAATAATGAGGCTCCCGTTAATAAGGATTATTAATTAGAAGCTTAGAACAAGCAATCACAACTACAAATAGTGAAAGTGTTGTGAAATGTTTACAGTGTCCGTGCAGGAGTAGATATTTCTATGGCAAACGTAAGTTTGAATTTATCACTTGTTGATTTAACTCGAGTTAGGGTCTCTGTTCTCTTAACTAAACTAAACAATCATTCAAAATATGTAATAGTAGTGTCGAAGTACCCAACTACAAATTTGTCAGAATTAGAAGGTCTTCTTAAATTCTTAAACAACAGTTTTTAACTATATTTGAGAGTCATCATACAGATTTTTGTAGAAAACGATGGATACATTACATGAAATGAAGAAACTCACAGTGTTATTGAATTGCTTTGTGACTACTAAAGCTTATTTTTGCCAAAACAACAGACACTATTACTTGTCAAAAAAGAATGACCACAGGAGTGCTTGAACTGTTCAAAAAAGACATGAATGCCTGGTCGACTAATGCTGATGAAGTTTAGAAGCATACGCAAAGACCTAAATTGTAATTTTCAGTACCTAATTTGCTAGCATAGCTTCATCAGCTTTTTTCGTTTCTCTGTTCGCATAAGGACTAGGTTTTGAGTTGTAAATGATCTAAATACGAAACACACATACAGAATTAGAAGGTCTTCTTAAATTCTTAAACAACAGTTTTTAACTATATTTGAGAATCATCATACAGATTTTTGTAAAAACGATGGATACATTACATGAAATGAAGAAACTCACAGTGTTATTTAATTGCTTTGTGACTACTAAAGCTTATTTTTGCCAAAACAACAGACACTATTACTTGTCAAAAAAGAATGACCACAGGAGTGCTTGAACTGTTCAAAAAAGACATGAATGCCTGGTCGACTAATGCTGATGAAGTTTAGAAGCATACGCAAAGACCTAAATTGTAATTTTCAGTACCTAATTTGCTAGCATAGCTTCATCAGCTTTTTTCGTTTCTCTGTTCGCATAGGGACTAGGTTTGAGTTGTAAATGATCTAAATATTAAACACACATACAGAATTAGAAGGTCTTATTAAATTCTCAAACAACAGTTTGTAACTATATTTGAGAGGCATCATACAGATTTTTGTAGAAATGATGGATTCATTACATGAAATGAAGAAACTCATAGTGTTATTCAATTGGTTTGTGACTAGCAAAGCTTATTTTTACATGATATTTTATTGATTTGACAGTTGTGAATCTTCAATTAGCGAAAGTTCAACAGATCAAGTTACTCAGCCATTCAAGGGGATGTGCCATCAAGATAACATTCCTGATGTAAAGAGGTAAATGATCATTCTCATATCAAAGCAAATAAATATATTCAACTGAAGCTTGCAGAATTATGCAGAACTAGATACTTTATAGTAATATAATACTTGCTTTTTGTTTCAGGCTGAAATTTGATGACCTACCCAACATTTCTGGCTTGTCTACCAGTAAGTATTTTTGTTTTGAATATTAAATTACATGAAATATTTTATATAATTTAATATAAATAATTATATTATGATATTTTATTTTTATAGGTCAGCAACAGGAAAAAAGCATCAGTTTCCAATCTTGATCAAAGCTTTGGATCTTCTTCATCAACAATTAGCGTCTCAGAAACTGAGAACCAACCAGAGCCTGATGCTGGGTTCAAGGATGTTTCTCTTGCAACTGCACGTAAAAATAGGTGAGAAATATTGAGAAAATAGATGATCTAATAAGATTTTAATGACATATGCTTCACATATATGATGAATTCCAATCATATCTCATTGTTTCAGAAAAAGAAGGTATGTGGGTGACTTATCTTCATCAGACTTTTCTACACCAGAGAAGGCGAAGAAGAATTTTCATTTGATGAAGAATACTATAACTGCTCTGAGAAAGAAGAGTCATAATCTTCAGGCTAGCAATACATACTTTAAGAAAAAAATCAAGACATTAGGAGGCTTGATGAAGCTGCTTAAAGAAAAATCATATATAACTAATTCGTCAGGGACTGTTCTTGAGGTAAAAATCTCTAAATTAGATAATATAGAATAACGGACAGAAGTAAAATTATTTCAATTTTTTCTTTGGTATCAATCATACTGATTTTTGGATAGTAGTAAAGACTCAGTTTAGGGTTATGTTTTTAATTGAATGTGTAATAAATTTACTTGTTTCATCAATTCCTGTTTAATTTAACTAGTTAAATGTATGTAAATGACTGGAGAAGGTAGTCAAAATCAACCTTTTAAGATGAATGTGGTGATTTAACTCTAAAATAATGAGCAGCAGTGCTATTACACCTTACACCCATCTTTTTGTTTTTTCAGGCCTCTTTATCAACCTCAGGACAAAAAATATTCGAGAGGATGTTGAAAGGCCCATCTTCACAAAAATATGACCCATCTATTAGATGTTTTGCTTTGACGCTATCTTTTTACTCCCCAAAAGCATACCAGTTCGTAAGGAATACTTTTAATAAATCTTTACCTCATCCATCCACGATTTCTAAATGGTATCAGTCAATTGATGGCTCTCCTGGTTTTACTTCAGAAGCACTAAATGCTTTGAAGGTAAAAAAGTTAGCGTCAAAAAACCAGAACATCCTGTGCAACCTGGTCTTACATGAAATGTCTATCAGGGAGCAGGTCGAATGGACTGGGACAAAATTCACTGGTTATATTGATATTGGAACTAAATTTGATTCAGATGTTCTACCTCATGTCAAAGAAGTTTTAGTATGTATGGTTGTTTGTATAAATGCTTCATGGAAGTTACCTGTGGATTATTTTTTTTTTTGGACGGCCTCACTGGTGTTGAGAAAGCAGAGTAGTTAAGAAATGTCTCACATTTGTACATGAGTCATGAGTCATAGTTACCTCTATAACTTTTGATGGTGCTCCTGTAAATTTTACGATGTCATCATGTTTAGGTGCAGATTTCAAGGACATTAACAACCTTAAAACACATTTTGCTCATCCAGTAACAGGTAATAAGGTTTTCATATTTTTGGACCCTTCGCACATGATGAAATTGGTCAGAAATACATTTGGCTCACAAAAATTTGATAGACAATGATAATAATACCATAGACTGGACTTTTTTGGAAAAGCTCGTAGAAATTCAAAATTTTGAGGGACTACATTTAGGCACAAAAATCAGAAACCGACATTTACAGTGGACTCTAGAAAAAATAAAAGTGAAAATTGCCACTCAGACATTAAGCAAGAGTGTGGCTGATGCATTGATGTATTTGAGTCTAGATTTGAAAATACCATCATTTAGGAATGCGAAACCTACAGCCGATTTTATCCTGAAATTTAACAATCTATTCGACATTTGTAATTCCAGAAATAGATTGGCTAAATACATATTTAAGCGACCATTATCACAGGCCACTGCAAAAACTTTTTTAGTTTATGGATGAAATGTGCCAAT
>CAVLJG010003593.1:0-22988 GCA_963669975.1 Acanthoscelides obtectus
ATATTGATAGATGCCAATCTAGAGCAAGAGGATGGTGATGACAACTTGCCTTTATCAGTTTTAGGGCAAAAACTCAAGGAGAAGACAGATACCGCCACTGTCGTAGAAGAAACAATCATGCTCCTTCAAGCTATAGAACCGGTAAGGTTTGATGTTATTATGCAAAAGCTTGATGTTATTATGCAAAGTTTTTTTGTTTTCACACAAGAACGTTATGAAGCCACATGACTATCTTTAGTTTTAAAATCAAACCCAAATGCGCATTTTCATTAAAAGTAAGTCCCCTTCTGTTCTTCCAAGACTAGTCTTGATTTTTCTTGGGCATTATTTTTAAGATCAACACTAAAGTTTTGTCTAGGTACATATTGCAGTTTATTTTTAAAACTAGGCTGACTACGTAGCTGCAAATGTGGAAGACTGGAACCAAGAAGCAATGACAGAGAAAGTGAAAGTGAATCTGAAGAAAGTGATGAAGAGGATATAAATCTTGGTCACTTTCTGCCGCCTTGAGTTTCACACCAGGAGGAAGCTCAAGCTCTAACAATTGCAATAGAGTGGGCTAAGCAAAACACTGTGGGCACCAGTGATATTATAAGACTAAAAAACATCCACGAAAGAGCTGTTTTAGCAAATCTTTCTGTTCAAAAAACGCAGTCTACATTAACTTCCTATTTTTCTATTAAAGATTAGCTAAATTTAAATTAAACCGATTACTAATAAATGATTTGAGTTCCAAAATTGTTATGCGTTTTATTGTACATGTAGAAAACATAAAAATTCATATAACGTACCCATTTTTTTAACCTTCACTAGTATGAACAATCTCCGTAATATGAACGCCTCAGGATTTTTTGTATTCATATTAACGCGATTGTACTGTATTTATTATCAAAACGCAAAAACATATAAACACAATTCTATAAGTCGTTGCTTCGCGTTTTATATTGACAGAAACGAAAAATAGCGATCCGCTGCCAGTCACAAAGGGGTACTGTTGCGCTGTTATTGCTGTGTGAGCCTGTATCATTCACCGACCCTGTCGGTTGCGTTTTTATTACTGTTGTTTTGTTAAATATGTATTGGTTATTAAATTGAAAATAAGTGTTTAGTTCTCTCGTTTTTAATAATATAGTTCTCAATAATATTTATACGTAGCTCAAAGACCGTTGGAAATGTTGACATTTTCTCACGCCGTTTATTTATTTATATATATTTAATTTATTCGATTCTTTCAAATGAATTTTGTCAATCCTCATATATGAATTATTATACTTACAGCACTAAATGCCCAGCAGGAACCGCACATCATTTGATTTTTAACTTCAGTAACTGCTCCCTTTTTTCTCCAATCGATAGAGCTGGCTGCTTCAATGCCAGTGGGGTCAAAAACTTCGCCTTGTTTCGTATTATTAAAACTTCTTCTCCGAGTCTTCAGAAGATCCACGAATTCTTGTTTCGTCATGTCTGCGAATTGGGTTACTTTCAGAGCATAACTTACTGTTCCCATCTCATATTGTTCATTGTGTTCCTTGATTTTGCGCACATTGTATTGGAAGATGGAGTAGCGCAATGTGTCTTCTACTATGCTTCTGTACGTTTTTCCATGATCCAGCTGGAAAATTGTATTGATTTTGAAAATCAATTTTAAGGAGAACAGGTAAAAATATAGTTCCTGGTATGCAAACTAATAGTAATAAACCATATACCATTTAAAAAGGTACTTTCATGTAGAATAAAAAATGGGGTCACGATTTTTTCCTATTCGTTGTCCCATCGGATCACGGTCACCTCGAAGGTTAGCGATTTTTAGGATGTTTATGTTGTTATCACTGAGGTATTTGTATATATGTCATTTATACTTCGACATGATTTCATAATATTGTTATTTCAATTTGCAATCTAAACGGAATTAAGTTATTCCAACTTGTATACATATAGTTCATTCACTCAAACAAAGCACTTACGCCATATTTAGTAAATTTGAATTCCAACCTTATTGCAAAATAGATTCTAAATTGGTACGTATAGTTTGAATTCCCGGGTACATTTATGCTGGTAACAGTTTTCTGTGCTATGACATTGTCGCAAAGCTTGTTAGGTAATTACGCCAACGGCTGATGTTTGTTTGTGGTTTATTTTCGTTCTTTTTGCCTCAATTTGCATTATTATTTTATAAAAAGTTTCTTTTTCAAAACTTTGAGGAGTCCTTTTAAGCATTTTGCCGAAACCTCTGGGTCGACAAGCGAAAGATTTCGTCATTTCTTTGACGAAATATTTTGAGACCGAACAAGATCATGGAGCTTCACTATTGCCTTTGCAATCTGTAAGAGAGGTATTAGGTAGTAAATAGAATTTGTACTAACTCTAGCGTTTACAAAACATACGCTCCGTAATATTGGTTGCGGTAAGGCATCGAAGACAAAGTAGAATTTGTAAAACGTCTGATCTAGTAGTTTTAATTAATGTGGCAACCATGTGCGTCACTGTCATTATCAGACGTTGTGACGTAACTACTGTGATTCAGTGAATAAACTATATACTCTCCCGGACGGTGGGGATGGATTTTAAACTGTAACCACTGGTCGTACATGAATTGTTACAGTAGTTTAATCAAACGAGGCAAACACTTTTTACGTCCCTGAACTTTTCTTTACGCTTATTTTTCGAGAAAAGCTCGATGTTCGACACGACTACCTCTACGATAACTTTTCATTTAAACTTTAGCTTTCATATTTTTTCCAAAAGAAACCGACATAGACAAAAAGTGCAAGAGGTGAATATGTTTATTTATTGATTAATGTCAAAAATGTTTACATTATTGTACTAACCTTAAACTGTTGCCATTCTTCCTTGAGAGAGGCATCAGCTACCAGGATCAGGACAGCGACAACAAACAAAGACTTCATATTTCTAGAAAATGCATTGCTATATGCTAACCACATAATGTTTGCGTAAAATAAAAACGTTAAACCTACGACTACAGAGTCGGTTATTACAGTTCGTAATTGTAGCTTGTTTATTGTTTGCTTAGAGTATTGAGTCTTATTGACTCACTACTGCATACATACACTTGTTATTGTTATTTATACATTCAACTTTGTTCAAAATGTAATACCGTAACTTGTGCATATTATATTTTATACAGTAACTTTCAAAAGGATCCCATCCTCTATTTATTTTCGAAAGGGTCAAGTTGACAAGTAGAAATTCGTGTGATGAAATTAATGCGTAAAGCTGACAGTTGGAGAATTGATGATGGCGTTAGCTCGCCACATTGGAAGATATAATACCTCGGTTTTGTAGCGCTGTATGAGTAGTTTATAATAATCAGTATCTTTCAAAACTTGAGCGTTTTTGTTACATAAATCTTCTCTTACTGTTTAAGCGGAGTGTCGCATATTTTATTACACATTTAGATAGAACCTTCCAAAAGAGGAAGGTTGATATAACATACGTTTTGATGTTTACTTGTTCAGTAAAAAGCGATTTTGAGAGACAGTAAATGTATACTCTACCTCGACGACGACGACGACATCGAGACACGGATAATATCACCAATGCTACGGAGCACTACAAGGAACTATCCTAGGACCTTACCTGTGGAACTCATACGTTGCTGTTCTGCAGGTAGAAAACAT
This sequence comes from Acanthoscelides obtectus, assembly GCA_963669975.1. NCBI lineage: Eukaryota > Metazoa > Arthropoda > Insecta > Coleoptera > Chrysomelidae > Acanthoscelides > Acanthoscelides obtectus. Next base: position 3,639 of record CAVLJG010003593.1, read on the forward strand.
TGTAGGACAAACTATGTCACAATACGTAGATTATTTGTGCGTGCGCACTGAATCCAAACGGCAACACACAGCCATCATGAGAGCAACGTGGTCAATGGAAGAAATATTTGAATACTGTGGTCCGTGGGGGCTTACTGTAATGAGAAGAAAACCTAGTGTATTGTATTTGGACGAGTACGAACGTACGCTGAACAGATCAAGTTTGGCGGGAATGGAGAGCAAACAGTTGTAACTCCGCCCACGATCAAGTACATACCTTGGGCCCGATCTTAATAAAATAGTACGCACGGACGGCCCCGTTAAAGAAAGAGTCCTAACTCCTAATCGAATAGCAGTACCAAAGCCGGACAAAACACTATTACAACGCTCTTGGGTTTATCTATGCCCTAAGCTGTACAATGAAATGCATATCGCTTACAAAACAATACAAAATATTGTACTATTTAAAATAAGAATTTCATAGCGGATAAAAACCATCCCTAGAAAAATCCATTAGTATATAGATGGAACAAAGTTATTCATGCCTCTATGTAATGGCCAGATATAGTCACCAGCCTGTATGAATGTGATCATTACCGTATATTCGTAGTATTCTTTTTATATTAATTATTTTATGATATTTTGTTACATCTAGATAGACATACTTTTATTAGTGTCAAGTTTTGATACATTTTGTTAATATGGTCGTCTCAATGATTTGTAAATGTACTACTTCTTGTATCTTGATATTTTTAACCTGCTTTTTTATTTTCACTTTTTTATAATTTACGGATAGATATAGCTTCAATGCAATTTTTAAACTTGATTTTAAACAAACACTTAACCAGTTGCCATTTCACGACTGATAAGTTGTTTCGTCAGTGACAAAAATTGGATTATTGCCACACACAAGGTTTCTCTTTCGAGGCAGTGTCTTAACTTGTCATTGTTGCTTCCTGTGCTGGCAACAAACTACAGTATATTCAGATAAGAGATAGACCGGATGTAAAACAAAAGGTTCGGGTGATTTCACGCTAACGCCGCCGTCTCGACGTAAAACAGGAGCCCTCATTGGTCAATTCGCAATTAAATGCCTATGCCGAGCGGCAGAGCAGTCGTATCAAGGCAGAGTCACATTCAGGTTCAGACGTGTTACGTATGGTCGTGTGCATCATTGCAATTTGATATTTCTTTGGACGTTTCGTTTGTTATCTTATTAAGTTGTTGAGTTTGTCGTTGTTATTGTTATACCTTGTTATTGATTGTTATTGTTATCAACTGCTTGCGCAAAATGCCCAGTAGTACAGATACTACCGATGAAGTTGTAAACTCCTGTAGTCCACCTAGGAAACGCTCTAAAAAAAGACACCTGAGTGCAGAAATGAAAGAGGTCATTTTGAATATATATAAGATCGAGCGCGAGGAGAACGAGGCATCAACCATCAAGAAATTGTTGTGAAGGTTTCTCACAAAGTTGGGGTGTGTCGCGCATCAGTGTTTAATGTGTTAAGACAATACAAAAAAATCACACCTTTTCTGAGCCAATGACCAGTAAACATCGCAAAAGTATTATTAAATCATTGGATGAAGCTGATAAGCATGCGATTAGGAGGAAAGTGCATGAATTCTTCTTTAGGAATGAAATACCTACTATAGATAAAGTACTGCAGGAGGTAAATGGAGATACAACGTTGCCAAATTTCAAACGATCACTTTCCATGCGTTACTGAAGCATTTAAATTTCAAATGGAAAAAACGGGGTCGTAATAGTTTACTACTGGATAGAGAAGAAAATTGTGCTATGGAGGAGGGATTATTTAACAAAAATTGGGAAATATAGAAATCAAAACAGGAAGATTTATTACCTTGATGACACGTGGGTAAACGCAGGACACACTACAAGTAAAGTATGGGTTGATGATTCTGTAACTTCATCCAGGAGGACCTTTCTAGATGGACTGTCCACCGGATTAAAAAATCCAGCAGGTAAATACGAGTAATAGACAACAATCGGATGTTTTTCAAACCTTGGGAACAAGGTCTAAACATTAATTCCAGGGGGCAGATAAAACATATTACAAGTAACAAAACTTTTATAACTTTCGATAAAATGCGTGGATGTTTTATTGTCATTTTCATTTGTTAGAACTTTTTTAAGCCATGTTTTTATGTGTTTTCGATATTTCAATAATTTTTTAATATAATCTTAAAATATGTCGAATATTATAAACTTAAAAAAGTTACTAAGTTTTATATTGTGTACCGTTCCTAATATTTCTAATCATTTTAATTCATACTTTAAGCTTTATAAAGTTATAATTTGATTAATATTAATATTTGCGCGTATTTCAGGTTTCCTGATCATTCATTTTTTAAAGGTTTATAACTTTAAATTAAATTGTGAAGCGCTGAGTAATCATACGACGTTCAATATTCTTTCTTTCAATATGACTAAATAATCCCAATTATAGCAATCTGATACTCATGTCTCAATGTTTTTCGCTGAATGTGATGAAAACATTGAAAAAGGTTCGCTTATTGAAATAAATCTACACTAGTTAGTACTTCGATTTCCAGGTAAAGGGAAAAGGCTCATTATCTGCCATATTGGCAGTGAGGATGGATTTGTTGTTGACGGTCTGTGGTGCTTTGAGTCTAAGAAAACTGGAGATTACCACGAGGAAATGAATGGCGAATCGTTTGAACAGTGGTTTCAAAAATTTTAATTACCGAACTTAGAGGAAAACGCAGTAATTGTGTTGGATAATGCGCCTTATCATTCTCGAAGAATGGAGAAGGTTCCAACAACGGCTTCAAGGAAAGTTGATGTTCAAAATTGGCTCCGCTCGAAAATATCAACTTTGAAGAAGCAATGCTGAAAGTACAATTATTAAGAATTGTCAAGGATCACAAGGCGGAATATCAAAAATACGCCATTGACGAAATGGCAGCAATTCAAAATAAACTGCTGCTCCGTTTACCTCCATACCATTGCGAGCTCAATCCCATTGAGCTCATATGGCAGAGGTTAAAAATTATATAGCTAAGCACAATACAACTTTTAAATTTTGTGACCTCAAAGGACTTTTCAAAGAAGCACTAGAATTAATAACAGCGCAAAAAATGGGAAAACTGTATTAAGCACGTGAAAGACAAAGTTGAAAAGAGAATGTGGAAACTAGGACAATATTTAGAGGAACAAGTCGAGCCATTCATTATTGACGTTGGTGCTTCAGGCAGTAGCGATGATGAAAGCTCATCAAGCTCATCTTTCCAATAAAAGATGTCGTTCATCAAATTCGGTAAGTTATAAGTAATTATAAAGCTACTGTATGTTTTAATTAATTATTGACATTTTTGAACCCATTTTGGCAAAACCTATTCAAGAATCTACTTTCTGACAATGTTCAACCATGCACATTTTTTTACGTTTTGAACGTTTTAATTTGGTTACATATTTACCTAGAAATCAAAAAATATACTAATCAATATTCTAAAAGCAATTTTAAGAGATATACGATTATTTTAATTTAGGCTAATTTAAACGCCATTTTGAGATTATATTCGACTGTATTTCACCAAACATCAGGCGGCATCCGAAGCTGGAAATCGAAGCGAAACTTTTGAAACCCCTATGTATATTTACATCATTATATATTTCTTACCCCACCCCCACATGATCCTATATCCATCACCAATCGTATACACATCGAATTGTGCTAATTTACTACAAAGTTACGCAAAGCAGCATCTACTATCTAAAATATGTACTGCGTGACTCTTAATACGTCGCTGCCGAATGTTACAGCGTTCGATGATCACGTGGTCTTGTTTATGTCCGGTCTATCTCTTATCTGAATATACTGTATAGCAATCTATATTTCTTGCAAGTAAAAATTATTTTTATTATTATGGTTCCCCTACTATACCCCAGGTTTCCTATTATGGCAGATGCACTGTGGCAACACGTCTGGATCGGACGGACAAGAAATTTCATAAAAACACCGATCCAATCAGCCAACCAAGCCAGTGATGTCAAAGCCAGCCTCCGAAATTCCCCTAGAATTCTTTCTCTACACCAGAGCAAACGGTTACGCCGATGTTGTGAGAGGTAGCATCTTCAGGTGTTCACAGTTCGGAGTCCTGAGAGCTACTGAGGATGATGAAAAGGACAGCCGGATTAAACTGTTGTCTGACATTTACAGGGTCACGACTCCTAAAAGAGCAATAAAGCATTTGTCTGTAACGAGCAGGCGAGAAATTAGCATTTTACTCGGCCAGGAGGAAATAAATTAGAGCAACAAGCCAAGAGACTACGTGGATTTTACGGTACATGCGGACACCAAAGCAATATGGAAAGGACAGAGAATACTAGAATAGAAAATAATCACCTGTTGTTTTTCAAATTTATTTATTTTTGAACGGATCAAGTTAGCAAGCTGGGGTTTGTGGTGATAAAAGTGATCCTTGGATACTATATTTTAACCGGAAAGTTACAGTCGAAAGTTTCAAGTTGGTGGATAGGTAGAACAATTTTTAAAAAGAACGTGTGGTCATTTTGAATATCCTTATCAGTGCTTTATAAATTAAGCACTTTTTTCATTGAATCACTTATAACTCAACAATGATCCATCGAAACGCATATATTGCGTAGAATCCAAATATAATAATAATAATAAATGTCTTTATGAAACCTTCGAATTGAGGCGAAGTTTAGCCACATGGCTACTCTACCACTTAACCTCAAAACGAAGTGAAAAAATAATAATAATAATAAGGACAATAGTACAGTACAGAAAAATAAAAGAAAACAATGAACAATTACAGAATGTATAAAGCATGGAAAATTTACAAAAGCTACAAAATCAGTCGGCTAATCATCAGGGATTTTTAAAAAGGCAATTCCAAAAGAGCAAATTTGTATTTAATTTTAAAAACAGGTAAGCTTTTGGACTTGAGTACCTGGTTGACAGAGTTGTAAGTCCTGATAGCATTGTACGTAAAACATCTTCGGAATATACATGTTCTGTGGAATGGCATACCGAAGAGATGGTTATGTCGTAGGGCTCTAGAAATGACTTGATCACGAGGTACAAGTTTGTCCATAAGATAAATGGGTGACCTTGTGGAAATCAATTTATGGACAAATACACCCAAAGAGAAAGTATAGTGTTTATCAAGTTTTAGCCATTTTAGCTCTTTTATCTTAGACGATACGTGATCATACCTTCTGAGGCCATATACGAACCGACAACAACTGTTTTGGATTTTCTGCAGTCTATATTTAGTGTTATAATCAATACAAGGATAATAATGAACCAGCGAATAAAATATTTTAGACATAACAAGACTCTCAACAAGTTTTTTCCGCGTTTTGAAATTAAGAATGTGCCGGTTTGAATATAATAATTTTAACGATATATATGTGGATTTAAGGGTGGCATTCACGTGCTGATTAAAACGGAGGTCTTTATCCAAAATAACGCCCAGGTTTTTTGCTTCGTTAACTAAGGGTATGACAGTATGATTCACAGACAGTTGGATTAGATCAACAACATTAAATGGAAAATTATGTGGACTAAAGACAATAGCATTCGATTTAGGGTTTATTTTCAGTGAGTGCCGTTTGCAGAAATTATCAATATTAGCTAAGTCGACATTAAGTTTATAAGAAATTTCATTGAAGTTGCTAGAGTCAAAATTAAATGTTAACTGTGTATCGTCTGCATAAGTTTGGATTGCGCAATGCTCAACACTGTTATGCAAGTCAAACGTGAAAACCAAATAAAGTAGGGGTCCCAAGATCGAGCCCTGTGGAACTCCAGAAGGAACATACTTGGGCACAGATACACCTTTACTGGTTTTCACCTTTTGCGTTCGATTAGACAAGTAAGAGTCAAAGAACATAAGAGCAGTATTACCTAAACCAAGGTACTTCAACTTACTCAAAAGTATACGGTGGTTCACAGAATCAAACGCTTTAGATAAATCAAGCATAACCAATATTGTACCAATGCGATCATCCAAATTTCTGATTATGTTATCAATTATATATAACAAAGCAGTTGTAGTACTATGATTCCTGCGGAATCCAGACTGATGTATCGGAAACATATGATTAAGTTCAAGGTACTCAATAAGCTGTAGATAGACGATCTTTTCTAATATCTTAGAAAGAAAACATAAAATGCTGATCGGTCTAAGATCATGGTATTCAGCTGGGTTTGTGACTTTAGCAATAGGTGTGATGACAGCTTCTTTCCAGCTTGTTGGAAGTGGTCAAGTGTTTCAGGCAAACAAAGTCGTATCATTATTGAATTCAATCCATCACTCCCAGTGGCAGTCGATTTAATCGATAAAATGATATCAAGAACGATTTCTTGTGTTACTGTATGAAGAGTGAAAGGAGTCAAATTATTATCAAAACGGTTGTTGGAGTAAAAATTGGCTGTATTATTAACTACATTATTGGAGTGATCGTCGAATGTAAAATTTGAGAGGAAATGATTATTAGTTTCCTCTGGATCAGATAACTATCAGGAATCTCAATTCGTTCTGCTGACAGATATTCATACTTCTCAAATTTTTCCACAGCTTTCCCGAGTTCGAAATATCCAGCTAGGTTAAATATGCCTTCTTTTCTCTGCGAATCGAGGCCAGTGCAAAATTTCTACGGTCCTTATACGTCCGCCAATTTTGATCTGTTTTATTTCCTGATATGCCCGAAACGCATTGTCTCGCAAACGAAGTATACGCGTTAGATTTGATGTCAACCAAGGAGCAGCAGCTTTGGTAATGCGTGCAGACCTGATTGGGGCAACTTCATTATATAAGTGAATCAAACGCTCAGTGAAAATTGAAACTTTCGTATCAATGTCTTGTACATAGAAAACATCATCCAAATGCAAAGTTGTTAATCGTTCTTTAAGCAGCTCAATATTCACATTTTTAGATCTCTATATGTCAAAAACTTGCTTCTGGTCTAGGAATAGTCACGAGAAGTTCACAATATACCAACCTATGTTCTGAAATGATATCAGCATTTAGCGTTCCAGATGTGTTTAACATTACCCCAGCATTGATGAATATAGGATCTACCAATGTAGAACTGAACTGCGTATTTCTAGTTGGCTCATTGATAACTTGAGTAAAGTTATAGGAATCAAAACAATTACTAAGAATATTGTTATGATTAAGTAAATCAACATTCATGTCGCCAAGAAACACTATATTTTCATACTGTGGAGTGAAAAATGAGAGTATGTAATGAAACATCTAACATTCCACTTAAAGCAATGGTCCAAATCCGTGATTCTTCGAACAAAATGTCCCATATTTTATGGCACATTCGCATAAGATCTTTTAAAGAGGATTGATGGTAGCGTTTTGATGATTAGTTTCTGAGATATAAGCGATTCAACGAACAAAAAGGCTCAAATTTGACATCAGGGAAATTCGTCTTTCTAAGACAGTAAATTCTATTCAATAAAGTGTTTCAGGATGGCACTGAGCCGCCATCTTGAAATTTGTGCTGCTTAGTCAACATAAATCACCATTGCTCTAGAAGATTAACATCTTGATAGTATTTAGCATTACGAATAGATACCTTAACTTATCATACTGTGCTCACTTTGCACTAAAATGCCGCTAAATTCCTGTTTCAACACGTGTCGATTTAATTATTAGCCAGAACATAATATATGCAATTTACTTGTATATACCAATACAGGTTGGCCGATATGTAACTGACTGATTTGTATGTTGAATATTTGTTAAATTGCTGCTCTACAGTATTTAGTTTATTGGCATAAGCCCTATTTTTCAAAAATTCTCATGAAGGAAGTCAAGAGCCGTTAAATCCGGTGACCTTGGTGTCCAGTTGACATCACCAAGGCGAGAAATTAAACGTCCCGGAAATATTGCTCGCAAAAGATTCATTGTTTCCCTAGCTGTGTGACAACTTGCTCCGCCCTGTTGGAACCACATGTTTTGCAGGTTAAATTGTTGGATTTTACGAGCCAGAAAGTTCTGCACCATGTCACGGTAGCGCTCGCCAGTGACAGCAAGAGAATTACCTGCAGCGTTTTCAGAGAAGAAAGGTCCAATGGCACCTCCATACCAAACACCGCACCAAACTGTAACTCGAAGAGTATGTAGTGGTCGTTGATGGATGACACGAGGGTTCTCTAATGTCCAGATATGACAATTCTGCTTATGGGCAAATCCGCACGGATATCACGTATCTTGAAAAGTGACATTATGCCGATTTTCTTGACATTATGCTGTCTTTTTTTTTTGATATTATGTAGGTTTTTCTACAAGATATTAACTTAGCACTTAGGCCCGTATCGTCAGTCGTCCCTACAATTGTAGGGCGCCTTTATGGCCTCCTTGATTGTCATACTCCTTTCTCTCCTTCAAAAATTTCTAGATTACACTTGTCCCGTGTCAGCGTCAGCGCTCTCCTATTGTAAAGATATGTCTTCTTTTTAAATTGTAGGAAATTTCAGGCTGATAAAACATGATATAACTCAAAAGCAAGCACAATTTGATGCAAATAGGTGTTTGTGACATAACCTCAAAATAGAGCGCTGACACGGAGAAGTAGAAAACTATGGCAATCAAGGAGGCCATAAACGCACCCTACAATTGTAGGGACGACTGACGATACGGGCCTAAGTTGTATGGCTTATCTGAAGTCACTTGAAATAGCATAAAAACCTTGGTCGGCGCGTCCTTTGTAATTTCATGACGTATCATAGGCGTGCGGTTATTTATTTAGAACGATAATAATAATGTTTTATATCACAATAAATGGATTTTACTAACTTCTTATTTTTTTGATTTGGGATAAAAATACTTATATTGGGAGTTTAATTTATGTTGACTGAAAGTTAAGAAATGGAAAAATTACAGAATACTACGTTTGACATAGGCAAATATTTACATAGCAGGTAGGTATATAAAAAGGTATATAAAGACTTACATTATAGGTATTTATATATCATCCTCGCCTTCGGAGCTGTCGCTAGAGTCATCTTGTAGAGGAATTACAACGGGATTTACAGGAGGCAAAACACAATATTCATTTTCTTTTTCAATAATATGCCTAGAACACTGCTTCCATAGGTCTGTGGCAGCAATATGAGATACTGCATCTCTTATTGTGGCCAATAGCGATTCGCTTAATTGAGGGGTCTGATTGTTTTCTTACTTTTTTTTTAAAAGCAGCCCAGACCAACTCAATCGGGTTAAAAATGCAGTAATAGGGAGGTAGACGTAATACTTCATGGCCATTTTGCTGAAACAGATTGTCAACAACATACTCTTTTTCAAATTTTTGTCTTTTAATCAGATCTAATAATATGGCTTTGGTTGATTTTTGTGGTATTTCCATTCCCTTATCCTTCATAAAATCAATAATGTCTTGTTTTTTTGTGCCTGTATTCGCAATTTTGTTTTTCTGTCGGGAATGGTATGGCGCATTGTCCATAATAATCACTGAATTTGGGGAAATGTTTGGTATTAACTGCTGCTCTATCCACTTTTCAAATAAGTCGGAGGTCATGCCTTATGATAGTCGGCACATGATTCTTTGATATTTTTGGCAGATAACAGCAAGGCATTAGGTATAAATCCATTTTCACTGCCAGCATGGAGAATAATGATTCGTTTTCCACGGTTGCATGGTGCATTTAAAATGCACTTGTTGCTGTCGTCAAGCCAGCCGTACTGCACAACATCATGGGTATCATACCACGTTTCATCCAGGTAAATCAGATTTCTTTTCTGCTCTCTATAGATTTTAACTTTGTGCAAAAATTCTTGGCGCAATTCAACGATTCGAGACGACTCCATAATCACCATTCTTTTATCTAATTTTTTGTATTGAAAACCACACAGTTTTACAATACAGTGCAGTGAGTCTAAGCATTTGTAATTATAAAAATCTTCAGGATAATCTTTAATTTATCCCGTATCATTTCCAACGTGGGCATCAAATTTTCTTTATAAAATCCGTATATTATACGACGAATAACTTCCTGAAAACCCACGTCTATTCTTTTTAATTTTTGCCCTATGCGCTTTCTGTGGAAGGAATGGTTGACTACATCTCCCCTTTTTATAACCCGATAAATGGTAGACCGACTGATTTTTGTCAGGATACAATTTCTGTTTAAAATTTGATTTTGCGAGGAATCTGGATTTTCGTTTTTCAGACAATCATACATATTTAGGATTACTCTTTGGGTCTGTTCCTCTAAATCTTTATGAAAGAATTCTGCCTGCACAGGTTCATCAACCATCTCCTCGTGGCTTGGAGCATTTTCCCAAGGTCTCCAAAGAGCCATATTTAGGACACACAAGAACAATCAACACAACAATTAAATCAACAAGTAAACTGAGTATTCAAAAGTCAAAAACACACAAACTAATAAAATCTATGAAAAAACACGGACCATTTAAATCATTTATATATTGGCCACCCTGTATAATTATACGCTTTTCAAAGCATGTTCTACGCTCATATGCAAAACATTCCAGCCTTAAATCTCTTTCACAGCTGCGCTGTTATAATTAAAGCTGGTAACGTTCAACAGAAGGAGGATTATTTCGAACCTCGCTGTCAAGGGAGCAGAGAGGCCGTTCAAATTGTAGAAAATTAAATATCGCCCTGAGCGTGAAAAGTGCAAAGTGCTGCATACTTATTCGCTTTGGAATATGCGTGAATTGCTTAGGCCTAGCATTTATTTAGCAAACCTCATATACAGAGTGTTCCAAGAGGTAATGGACAGATAGTGGGTAGTATGGGGAGGAAAATTTTCATATCTGGAAATGGAAAAGTTTTTAATGCATTCTTAAGGGTGCAGGGTGCTTGATCTGAATATTTATTAACACAAATCTCGGGCGGTATTGAACTTTATGACATTTTGGACAATAACAAAGGGATCTAGGAGCAACGTAAAACTAATCGGACGGTTGCAAAATACAGAGTCGGGCTCGTGTTTTCAATTTTTTGTATTTTATCAAAAACAACACCCTTAACTGAATATAGGAATCTTTGACGATGTACGAAAAAAAGACAGTAGAAGGTGTTTATTAACTAGCAAAAAAATTCAATACGTCTCTTATATTTTTCTGTAAAACAGTTTTATTTATACAAACATCGTATTTCTATTAGCTTTTGTAACACAAAACCTAAAACTTCAACCGTTACTGACCGTCAAGTGAATACGGCGAATACTTTCTTTTTCGCGAATTTCTTAGTAATTTAATTCAACAGGCGGCTGTTCTACTTTAAAGAGAACGGCATTTACTATGAAAATAGACTGAATTTGACTTTCCAGACCATCTCAAAAATATGATGAAGATGTATAGATCTCCAATAAACAGTTCTGGTATTTTCAGAATAGTTACGTTAACCAAAACCCTACATTAAATTTAGTTAGATAATTCACACATATGTACATCACAATAAAATATCAAGGTCAGACCTGCATACTACGGTTTTGTAGAATTTTGTCAAAATTTTAAGTTGACCTTGATGATCAAAATTGGTAAATTTGCATCCTAAATGCCATTCTCCTTTTGAGCAGAAGTACGAGGGATGTCTTTTAAGTTTTGCATATGGAAGTAAACAACTCGGTAGGTAGTTTTAAATGACTTTATTGTTTTTCGAAGTATTCTCCACGAAGATTAATACACATCTGCATGCGCTCGAACCAATTTTCGAAGCACTTATTCCAATCGTTTGCTGGCAGATCGAAACGGCATTTTTGAATGCGTCAACTGCTTCTTCTGGTGACTGGAACCTTTGACCACGCAGTCTGTTTTCAATTTTCGGGAAAGTAATGAAATTGTTAGGACTCAGATCTGGACTATATGGAGGATGGTGCAATAATTCCACGTTTTCTTCCGTTAAATACTGCCTTGTTTTTTTGGGCTGTGTGCAAAAAGTATACGATTAGAATTCGCCTCTATCATATTTCAGCAAGTATTCTACCATATGCAACAGTATAAAACAGTGAGTCATTTTTTATTACAGGAGTCCATTTTGACACGTCAAGCTCAAGCCTGGTGAACGAGATCACAACAGCAATGAAGGTATACGCATATGGGGTGGAAGATTTCACGAGCGATCCAGTTAATGCTGGAAGGTCACTCAACACCCAGCTGTCATGTGAAGGAGACGGTGGAGGTGCTTCCAGGTGGCATATTGGCGACAGATTTTTCAAGTACGCATAGTATCATTTTCTGTTCGAAAATTGTAGATACGTCCTAAGTTGACATTCAGTTCTCCAGTATAGTTGAGCTTTTATAATGATTCAAGGTGGCCCACTGATCATGTTGGTTCATGTTAAATTACATTAAAAAATTATTCGTGTTGGTTAAGCTTGCGTTTAAAGTAATACCTGTATATGACTAGTGTCAAATTAGTCAAAATCAGTAAGAAATTACATAACGCTTTGATGGTGGACTAACTAGAGATAGTAATGTCTGAACTGGTCATTCTAGTGAGCATTGTCGCCACGCATTAGCCGCGGTGTATTAGTATGACTCGGACTGTTGTAAAAAGCATACCTGAGGGTTTGAAATTGCATCCTCTCGTTTAAATAGTGGCAGTATACGGGGTATACGAGGTAAATTTTTCCGATTTTCTTTTAAAGACTATAATTTGAAAATTACACGACTTAGATTTTTTATATATTTTTCTGATAATTATTATGACTGGGCCCATCCCACGTTTCCAGGTTGTCGTCGATTTCTGCGACTCCCTGTTTACTCACAACGAGCATCTGAACTTCAAAATCAAACTTAAATAAGTACAAATTCTTATTTATTTATTTATTTATTTATTTCCAACGGGTGAAATCCAATTACAGGAAACGCTGAAAAAAAATAACAATTAAAGAGACATGGTTCTTGGACTTAAATATATAGTATCATACATTCTAAATAAGATTGGGTGATCTATAGCAGTTAATAATCGATGCACGACTGTCACTGTAAATATCACACGATTCAGTAACACTGTTCATGACGCAGCACATGAGATTAATTGACGATTTTGTCATAACATTTGTACGGCCAGCTTGACAATAGAATGCCGTTTGTTGTCGTCTCCCTAGCCTTGGAACGCAGAAACATATTTTTTCAAGTAAATTTTGACAGTCAATTTTATTGTGAATGAGGCCACACAGAAACGACAAAGCAAATATGTTTCGTCTTGTTGACAGTGAATCCAAATTGAAAAACTCTAATAGGGCACTATGGTCACAACCTCTTTCTGGATAAGAACCTGTGCATTTAAGGTGAAAATACCTTGAAGCTTTACGTTGAATGGCCTCAAGGATCACGACAGATCTTTGGTATATAGGCGACCAGATCAGAGTCGCATACTCCAACTTGCTCCTGACAAAAGTAAAAAAATAAAGTCATTAATGTATCAACATTGGAGAAACCCTTCCAGTTTCTGATAAAGAAACCAAGTAGTCGAGTGGCAGCCGACGAGATATTGAGTATATGCTCAGTAAACGTTAGCTTCAAAAATGACTCCAAGGTCTCTATAAAAAGGTGCATCTGTCTATAACCTGACCATCGATGTTATAATTATTATAAATTAAATAGTTAACTTTTCTTGTATAAGTCATAACTTTACATTTCGGAACATTCAGACTGAGACAGTTTCGTGAACACCATGACGAATTAGAGCTCAGTCATCTTGCAACATGACGCAATCCTCGACTGTCTTGACTGACGTACAGATTTTAAGGTGATCAGCGAAAAACAAATGGAAACACTTCAGTTCAAAAGACAAGTCATTAATAAATATTAAAAACAATAATGGACCTAGATTTGACCCTTGAGGTACCCCAGACGTGGCCCAATAGTAACTCGACCTATGACCACCATATTCGGACAAATAACCTCTATCCCTCAAATATGAATTCATGAGCGACAGCATTGCAATCAGACATACCCACTGTTTAAGCTTATCCAGAAGTGCATAATGATCAACTTGATCAAACGCCTTCTGAATATCTGTGTAGATGACATCAACTTGTCCCTAACCGTCCAGTACTTCAGAAATGTACTGAGTAATTAGAGCCAAGTTGGTGACCGTAGATCTTATACTTTGCTTTGGCTTACTGCCATTAGCAACTGGATAATTGGAAGCATTTAAAAACCATTATAAAATATTTTGGTAACGGGAAAAAAGCCCTTCAATTTCACGATGCGCTTCTGCTATTTTAAATAAAACTCGATCCATAGTTCAACGAACTTTCACTTTTTAATGTATGCATAACTTGATCCTAGTAGCAAAATGTGTAAGCGCACTGTTATCTATTCCAGGTATTTGAGAAACGTGAGCATAGAGTCTTTAGAAGCAGGCAAACCACCATTAGAATTCACACAAGATGGTGTACTTAAAGCAGCGGAACTGAAGATCATGAACCTGAGACCTGGCATCAGTAAACAGCTGGTTTGGGAAGAGGTAAGACAAGAGCATTTTTCATCAAATCACGTACTTCTAATACAAAAACGTATAATAAATTGGAGTAATCTGAGAATTTCGAATATAATGGCTATCTTGGAAAAAAATACGGTTTCTTTGAAGCATTTATTCTTATAACTATTGATTCACAAAAAATATAAATAGGATGTATCAGAAACGCGTGCTTATATCGCTAGGGTACAAAGTACATTCAAAAATAAGAAAAAAGTTCCTATAAGTATGGGTCTAAAGTTGCTCCCCTACCGGGATACAGGGTAATGCAGTTTTATTTACGAAATTGAAAAAAGTATATCTATGAAAAATACAGAGATTCCTAGCCCTAATTGACCAAGGTCGTAGAAACACCTAGTAGAAATATTTCTACGCCACTGGCCTTTGCGGAGCAGAGAAGCGCAATTTATAAAATGCAATTGAATTTCTCACAAATTTCGTCCCCTGAGGAATTTTTCTGAGATGAATCGTTTAGCTAGGTCTCCCTCTTCCTGATACTCGCATCAGAGGTTGCTAATGATGTGATATCTTCGTTGTTGTCGACTTACTACGAAATGCTGAGAATTTTGAGAAAAAAAGTCCGATAATTTCAGAAGTAAATAAGCATTTTACTCAAATTGATTACTTCCATAATCTAGCATGGGTAATACCAGGAGAAGTATACCATGAGGACCAGTGGGGTTCATAGACAAGGTAGGGGAGCTTATTAGGATTGATTCATTTTTATAGGAACTTTTTTTGATGTACCTTCTATTCTGAAAATATTTTCACTACTTTCTGAATCACGATGTGGCGCTGACTGACTGACCGACATATTGACTTAGAGCCGAAACCGCTGTGCCCAGAGCCGTCCTTTGAATATGCGAGGCCTGGAGAAAAATATTTTTGCAAGGCATTTTTTGATGAATTTATTTCATCTCAAAACACGCTAACTATTTGCCTAATCTTTTCATTTGCCAGGGTTAAGTATATTTTTATTTTTAATGTAAGTATTCAATATTTCACTCTGTGTAAAGAATCGAGATAATAGACGTTCAGCATATCATTACTAATAAACATAGTTTCCGTGCCCTAATTGAACCAAGGTCGTAGCAACTTCTAGTAGAAAATATTTCTACGACACTGGCCTTTGTGGAGCAGAGAAGCGCAATTTATAAAATGCAATTGAATTTTTCATAAATTTCGTCTCCTGAGGAATTTTTGTCACATCAGTCGTTTAGATAGGTCTTCCTCCTCCTGATACTTCGCGTTAGAGTTTGCTAATGGTTTTTGATATCTTCTTTGTTGAGCTCACTCAATCCGAAATGTGTCGGATTTTGAGAAGAAAAGGCCGATAATTTCAGAAGTAAAATGAGCATTTTACTCAAATTGATTGGTTCCACAATTACCAGTTGTGATCTTAGACGAACAGAAGAATCTAGCATGGGTAATACCAGAGGAAGTATACCATGAGGACCAGTGGCGTTCATAGACATGGCATTGGAGCATGTTTGGATTCATTTTTATTGGAACTTTTTTTGATGTACTTTCTATTCTGCAAATACTTTCACGCTGTATAAAAAGGGCGCTGACTGACTGACCGATATATTGACTCAGAGCCTAAACCCTATGCCCAGTGTCTGGAGCAAAACATTTTTGCAAGGCATTTTTTAAAGAAAATGGTCTACTACGAAAATTTGAATTGAATATTGGAGCCAAAATCGCTGATAGTGAAGTTTGACCTTGAGAGTTCTCTATTCTATCATTGACTGTCAGAGCGGTCCGAGGGACCTTGCTCTCGATTAAAGTATCTTAGGCCAGTGGGTCTGTCAGGTCTGGTTGCTGTAACGGACAACGCCAGAAAGAAGAGAAGAAACGAAAAAGGGAAGAAGAAGAAGACCAAAGAGGAGGAAGTGGGTTGAAGTGGTTTTAAACAATAAATAAAATGTGCACGGCACTGGATGGTGATCAGGCAGTAAGTGAGGATACGACTCTGTTAACCGATCCAAATAATATTGTCGGGGCAAGATCTCTCTATGCAAAGTATACAATAAAGTGTTTTCACCATTTTTTGCTGTCACATCTCCCAGTCCACGACATTTTGGCCTTCCAACCAAGGGCTCAAGATTGAAGTTTTGGCTCTCCAAGGAACGGAAACCAGTACAGCGTCAGTTTGAGGGGTACCCTTGACACTGTTAACTAGAATTTAGGAGTTCTAAGTTCATCTTAAAATTAATTTAGTGATTGGTTGTTGGCATTGAGAATTGTAAGTAGCATGTGAAGGAGGTAATAGAGAGTTTTGGCAGTCATAAATACATCATACATAAACGTTAACTCTATCTCTGTTTTGAGATTTAAATCAATAACTCACATACGAAAAATGTCCAACAAGAGATTGGGGTTAACGTTCATCCCGTTGTATCTCTGATTGCCAATGCATTCTAATGTCATTTATCCCAAAGTTATTTGAGGAATGTTTATATCCTATGCAAACACCCTATAACATGGTAAAGGGACATTTTGGGACCTATTTTTATAAAAAAATTCCCAACGCTTTTCAAATTACCCTCTGTAAATAGCAATAGCATAAATAAATACCCGCCTTTGATTATAATACAGAAAGGTTGCGGACAGCCCATTTTATAAGTCTGGTATCTGGAACATCACCAATAGAAACATCTTAGGTCCATGCAAACTTTTATTTTACGTTTTGAAGTTCTCGTATGCAGCTGTTCTTTCAGAAACAAAAACCTAGTAAATTTATTCTTCCATTGGTATTCATAAACTACCAAGCTTGATGCTAATCCGAGGGGGGCTGTCCAGCTGATAGATGACTCTCCTCTCACGAACAGTCTCGGGACCATTTCGCACCAACGAGCCGCCGGCGGTCTTGGCTCTCTTCTACCGTTATGTAACAAGCTTTGCTCCTCCGAGTCCTTCTCTATGACGCCGCACCGCGTTGAAACAGATGCGCCCGACTTCGGTCTCGCATCCTAACCGTGTCGAACTTCACACGTCCAGGCCTGCACGTGCTTTACGTATCTTGAAAAGTGACATTATGTCGAATTTTTGACATTGTAGTGGTTTTTTGAGATACTATGTAGGTTCTTCTACGAGAAATCGACTTAGCACTAGCTGATGGACACTTGTGAACTCGTTTTGCAGTTGTACGTGTTGCCTAAACGTCCTGATGCTTCAGTTACCATTGTTTGGCTCTGATGTGATGTAAAATCTGCTTCAGAGATGACATTACTGGAGGTCTAAGCTGTAAGTTGTATGTTATAGCTAGAAGGTAACGGCAATGCATAGGTGCATAGTGAGGATTACAAATACACTTACTTGAGGTTCAAAGCTAAAAATTAGTAGCGCATCGGCTGTTTTTTATCCATTCTGGAAATTACTTGAGTTAAGAAATAATTATGTTCACCGTACACTTTGAAATTACAAGTCATATACATGTTAACTTTGATTACACACAACGCGGGCGCGGTGTTGATTTCCCGTTGTTCTCTTCAAAGTTTTTGAAAACATAAAAAAACGTAAAAAATCGTAATTTATAACTTTGAACAAGCTTGTCTTCAATATAAATAACCGTCGGGCACAGCTAATAGATATACTTCATTGGCAGCATATTCAGTAATGCTTTTCTCACACAGCAAATATCACTGATTTTCTACACGTACAGACAATACGCATAATCATCCAGATGCGATCTTGCAGTTTTTTTTTCTTTTCTCTACTTATTAGCGATCAGAATGTATGTACATTCTATAAGCTAATTTGCTGGATGGTACAATTTTTAAGTAGTTGTACCTCATGACGGGATTGAAGCAGACATCCAACGATGTCACCTAAGTCTTGCAAGTCTAGTGGCAATTTCCTTTTCAGTCTCCTGGTCTCAGTGGGATCTAATAGCGATGGCAGCAGTGGGTTTGGATGGTCGCTAAGCCTAGCATGGTGCATCTGCAATGCTTCTAAGGATTTTGATTGAGCTCGTTGAATGATTGAAAGGTTTGACTTGCTATCGCAGCCCCAGATGTCGATCCCGTAAGTCCAAATGGGCTTGATGATGGCTTTGTATATCAGTAACTTGTTTTCTATGCTTAGCTTTGATTTGCGTCCTATCAGCCAATTTAACTCTTTACTTTTCAAGTCCATCCGTTTTCTTTTCTTGGATAAATGTTGCTTCCAGTTTATTTTGTCGTCCATGTGCAATCCCAGGTATTTAACACTTGCATGTTGAGGTATGGTGACTCGATTCAAGGAAACAGCTGGGCATTGTCCTTTGCGGAGAGTGAAGGTGATGTGCGTGGATTGGTTCGTTGACTTTGATCTTCCATTTGTTCAGCCAACTTCCTATATCGTCTAGGTGCCTCTGTAGTTTACTTGAAGCGTGGTCGGGATCTTCATCAGTTGCAAGAATCGCCGTATCGTCTGCAAATGTGCCAACTGTTGTTTCAGTTGTTGTGGGTATATCCGCTGTATATACGACATATAGTAAGGGACCCAGTATGCTGCCCTGTGGGACTCCTGATTTCATAGGGTAGTAGCTTGAAGTCTCACTGTTTACTTTAACTTTGTAGCAGCGGTCACTTAAGTAGGATTGTAGCAACTTGATCTTCTTGGCTGGCAATACTTTCTTTATTTTATGCAACAAGCCTGGATGCCACACTTTATCAAATGCCTGCTTCACATCTAGGAAGGCTGCCGTACAGTATTCTTTTCTTTCGAAGGATTTGGCGATTATATCCGAAAGGCGGTGACACTGCTGCACAGTTGAGTGAGCCGGCCTAAAGCCAAACTGATGATTAGGGATCCAAGCTAGCCGATCCAGTTGGCCATTTATTCTATTGAGGATCTTTCCAAAAGCTTAGAAATTACTG